>CAJNDV010035763.1:445-11398 GCA_905221635.1 Symbiodinium sp. CCMP2456
GGGTTTAGGGTATTTAGGGTTTGGGGTTTGGGGTGTAGGGCTTAAGGTTTGGGGCTGAGAGTTTAGGGCTCAGGGTATAGGGCTCAGGGTATAGGGCTGAGGGCAGAAGTGTAGGGTTTCGAGAAGGCTTCGTTGGGCTTTGTAAATGCGTTTTCTAGGGCTTCGTCGTAGCCCGAACATGTACACAGCCCTTGTTACATTCACAGCCGTCAGGACCCCGCGTCATCATTTCAGTTCGTGGGTGCTGGGTTAGAGGTATATATGGGTGGTTGTCAAAATTATGGTCCCTTTTTGGGTCCTTATTATAATACGGCACCTATTATTTAGGGTACCCCACAAGGGACCATAATTTTGACAGCTACCCATATGTCTGTACATGGTTCAGGGTGTCGCAGTTCTACATAAGCTTGCCTTATTGGGGGTCATGAGAGAATGGCTTGCGCTGTGGTAGCGACCCGAGATGAAACGGAGCCGCCCTGGAGGGTAGAAAACCCTGTCAAAACCGTATAAATGTTTCTTTCAAACCGGAACCCTGAACCTAAAATCCGAAGCCCTCAACCCTGAACCCTAAACCCTCAACCCTCAACCCCTGAAGCCCGACCCCACCTCCGCCGCAAGCGTATCGGGCTCTTTGGCAGAGCCAGGTTCCGCCCCGACCACCTTACGAAGCTTCCAACTGGATGCCAGCTGTGGCGAGCACGTCGTGGCTTTCTGGCTGCTACCCGAAACCCTAAAGCCCTAAACCTGAAACCTTAAACCTTAAACCCCAAACCGTGTATATACTAGGGAGTCTAGGGTTCAGGTGTTTTGTTGGGGACTCGCCGGTTCAGGGTGTTCGGGGCTCCAGCTAGAGGGTTGAGGGCTTAGGGCTTAGGATCCGAAACCCCGGTTCCCCACTCAGTCTAGGACATTTTCAGGTGGGTAGTTACCGTTATAGGAGCCTTATAGAGGGTCTATATACCTTATGGAAGCCTTATAGAAGCCCTATAGACCCTAAACTCCCCACCTGTAGTTTCCTCTGACTCAGGACTCGATTGGGTTCACGAGCAACAGCCACCTGGGCATGTGGCTTTGCTGCTTCAGTCAGAAGTGCAGGGGGTACGGTCTTGAAAGTTGTGAGTTGCTGTTTGACTCGGGTGGAAGACCAGTCATAGTCATGGCTGAAAACTTTCGAACGTGCAACTGCTATCATGGCCACCACTATAGCAGCTTCATATCGATAAAGACACCACTAGCACCGCCACCAATGCCATCTCAGACTAAATCATAGGGAACGATGACAAGAAGAACAACGAGAGCCTGACCTTGTGATTTGACCAGTGCGATAATGAGGAAAAGGTCACAAGAGGAAAAATAGGTACCAAACCCTGAACCTTACATCCTAAACCCTGCGCCCTAAGACACGACTCCCACTCCTGATACGCACAACAGCAAACCGCCTTCACATTAGTAGTAGTAGTAGTAGTAGTAGTAGTAGTAGTAGTAGCAGCAGTAGTAGTAGTAGTAGTAGTAGTAGCAGCAGCAGCAGGAGTAGTAGTAGTAGTAGTAGTAGTAGTAGTAGTCTTATTGCCCCTACATTACACTCTACGCAACTCTAACCCCCTAACTCTGATCCCCTCAAGCCCGTAACTTGGCCGCAAGTTCGAAAACCACGCCCTAGACCCAAGTCGTTCAGGGTTGAGGGTTCGCTACGGAGCGGACCGAAGTTCTCAATTACAAGACTCGAAAGAGTGATGACAATGAGAATGATAACAACAACAATAGTTATCATAATCGGCACAGTTGCAATAGCAGTAACAATACCAAAAGCATTAGTAACAGCATTAGCAATGGTACTAGTCATACTTAGCAACATATGGGGGTTTCCGAAAATAGGGGATCCTAATATAGTACCCTAAACAATAGGATCCTTATTATAAGGACCCCAAAATAAGGTGTCCCTAGTTTTCGGAAACCCCCATATTGGGCCAACATGTCGAGGTCGGCTACGTGCACTGCTGCCAGCACCTACGGCGCTGCGATGGAGAAGGCCCCCTCTCTTCGGCAACCCAGAGCACTTTTAGGGTTTAGGGTTTAGGGCTTAGGGTTTAGGGCTTGGGGTTTAGGGTTTAGGGTTTAGGGTTTAGGGCTTAGGGCTTCGGGCTTCGGGTTTAGTGTTTAGGGCTTCGGGTTTAGGGTATAAGAGTCTGGAGAAGTATGACCAAAAGTCCCCTTGTGGCCCTTGCATGGTGTCCATAGAGTATACACTGAAGCCTTATTCTGATCTCTAAGGCCTCTTAAAAGGGCACGTTGGGTTAAGGGCTCGAAGATCCCGATCCTGATGGGATACCTTGCTCTAGCATGGAGGGCTGTTCAGCAGCTGCGTCGATTGTTGGGAAACCGCCTTAAGTACTACCTGGACCCTACAAAAGCTACAGTTTTAAAGGACTTCCCTTTGGAAATCATTGTCAGGAACACCAAAAAAGTAGGTTTGGTCAACTCTGATCCGGCCCTCTTCCTCTCCACAACATAAAAGGGGGACCGGCGAAGCACTCGAACAGCTAAGCCCTAGACCCTAAACCCTAAGCCCTAAACCCTAAGCCATATGCCCTAAGCCCTAAACCTTAAGCCCAAAAAAACTCTAAGCCCTAAGCCTAAAGCCCTAAGCCCTAAACCCTAAAACCCTAAACCCTAAGCCCTAAAACAGCTCTCGCTTTCGTCCCAAGACCGCGCAGTTTGGGGACGTCGGCTTCGGATTCCAGGGTTCAAGTTTCAGGTGCAGTTTGATTTGAAGGCTATACGGGTTTAGGGTTTGGGGCTTAGGGTTTAGGGCTTAGGGTTTGCGGCTTAAGGATATGTTCACTGAGGGTGTCGCCGGGCGCAGGATTGCTTCTTCCCCAGGGCCTAGGGTAGATGCTTTGGGGTCGTGGGCCTTTCGCCCAGTCTGAAAACCCGAAGCCCCCAAAGGCACGGAAACCCATAACTCCAAAAGACGCAGGCCGCAAGTCCACAGGGTTTAGGGTTTAGGGTTTAGGGTTTAGGGGTTTAGGGTTTATGGTTTAGGGTTTAGGGGTTTAGGGTTTAGGGTTTAGGGGTTTAGGGTTTAGGGTTTAGCTCCGAAATCCCCAAAGCCCTGAAACACCCAGACGCTACCGCTGCCGGGATCTATCACGATTACCAGCGAAAGCGAGGGGACTTGCATGAGTGCCTTTGTTTGCATTGGGGTTCGGGCTTCATGGTTTCGAAAGCCCAACCCCTAAACCCTAAACTCTAAACCCCTAAACCCCAAAACCCCTAAATCCCTAAACCCTAAACCCTAAATCCCTAAACCCCTAAACCCTAAACCCTAAATCCCTAAACCCTAAACCCTAAACCCCCAAAGTTCGGCGCTTAGGGCCTAAACCCCAAGTCTCTGCGGTTTAGGGTTTCCTGCAATGCCACGGTTTAGGGTTTAGGGTTTAGGGTTTAGGGTTTAGGGTTTAGGGTTTAGGGTTTAGGGTTTAGGGTTTAGGGCAAAAAGCGAAATCTTGAACACCACCCATGGCTGGGGCTGCAGGGTTGAGGGTTTCGGGTGTAGAGCTTAGTTGATGTAGGGGATTTAAACAATTAGCATAGGGTTTGGGGGCAGGTTATACTATATTTCTAATAAGGACCCACCCAAAAAATAGTATTGGTAGCTATTCAGGTCCCTATATTTGCTGACGTTCTTCGCAGTGATTCCCACGAGTAGAGCTGAAGCGGGGTGGCGGCGGGGGCTCGAATCGTGAAGCCATGGCCCAGGTCCGATATAGGGTTTAGGGTTCAGGGTTCAGCCCTAAACCCTAAACCCTAAACTGAGGTTCAGGGTTTAGGGTTTAGGGTTTAGGGTCTCGAGAAACCCTGGGTTCCCCCTGTCAGTGTTGTTGTAATCCTCGTTTTCCGGGCTAGAAGAGGACTCTTATGGGCTCCACTCTCCCATTCGCCAGTAAGAGTACGCTTGGTTTACGGTCCCTCCCTCTCCCTCTCTCTTTCTCCGTGTTCTCATGCTTCTGATGAAAACAAGGATCTCTGTCCTGCGAGGGCTGTTCAGGTCAATGGGTTTGCAGCCGCAATGTAGAAGCCTGAAGAGTCACCAAGATTATTCCTTGGTGCCTTAGGGTTCCTCAGTATAGCTTTAGTTCAACATATGTACCCCACAACCCCATTACAACTGTGAAGGCCCCTATAATGTCATCGACTGCCTGCATACTACACGGTAAGCCGTAAGAAGGGCAGGTCTGCGAAGTTGTCGAGAACAACAGTTTGTGATGTTATCACTGTAGAGCCTTTCATTAAATTTATAGTAAATAAACCCTAAACCCTGAAGCCTAAAAGTCTTCCCCAAGCCAAACTCTAATAAACCCGGCCTCCGATCAAAGCATCCGTCCCAGGCATCGAAGCCAGAAGCCCCACTGAGAGTTAACTCCTCACGGACTGGGGCTTAGGGTTCAAATCCTGAGCTCCAGGCGTTACACCCCCTAAACCCTAAACCCTAAACCCTAAACCCTAAACCCTAAACCCTAAACCCTAAACCCTAAACCCTAAACCCTAAACCCCGAGCTCCAGGCATTCACCGCATCGTCCCATGGCGCTTGTTCATCCGCGAGGGGCACAACAGGTGCTTGGATTACCACCCGGACAACTCGACTCTTGGAGCTTTGAAGTTTTTAATATGATTATTATCATCATTAGTGTTATTATTACTATTATTATTGTTGTTATTTCATCTTTTGTTAAAAAAAACAGAAGGATCCGAGGCTTGGGCTGGGGACTGGTAGTATATTGGGATCCTTTTCATAAGGGTGCCGTACTATATTGGGGATCGAAAAAGGGACCCGAATTTAGGGAACTACCCACGTAATTATGTAGGGTTTCGGGGGCTTAGGCTCAGAGTTGACTACTTCCGCAGGTCTCGCGTTCTCCTAGTCTCTCCTGGAGGGCGATTCATGCACCTATGTTGGGAGGTGGGGGTTGGGTTGCAAGGCAAGCAGAAGCATGAGGAGCAGCAGGGGAAGCAAGGGCAGCTGCGGAGGCAATCGTGGTACCTTGTGCGGTTGTGGTCGCGGTACTGTTGAGTTAGTAGTTGCCGTCGCGATGTTGGCTGGTGATTTGCTGCGTACCATGATTACAATATTCTTGGAGAGGACATCCTTAGCGCTTCTGTGCGATGACCCTGGACTCAACCCCGACGAACCTGCTGCGACCGAGGAACGTGTACATTCACGACTGTCACGACGCCCTCAATCAGCAGTGGTACATGCTCGATGGGAACATCATCTCCAAATGGGATAACAAGTGCTTGGACGCCCACCTTGGCACGAAGAGCCACGCTGGCAGAGCGGGTACGCCTTAATTTAATAGTTTGGACTCGTTTTGAAGTGTGCCCTTTCTTGATTTGGGGGTGCCTTCAGCTTGGATTCTGAGGAATGTTTACATGCACGAGTGCCACGACGGGGCGAACCAGAAGTGGTATTGGGATGAGGACACGGCTCAGATTCGAAGCGAACACGACCACAGGCACTGGTCGCATACTTTGCTTAGTGCTAAGGGTCCGAAAACTTGAACGTGCACACAGTCTTCTGCGGTTTACAGAGAAAGATACAAGTGTCCAGGTGTTTGGACATGGCTCTGGATGGTTCCCGCAACATCTACATGCACCCTTGCCACAACGGCAACAATCAGAAATTCGAGACTCGGGAACAAGAGGAAGGCCCTAACCCTTAAGGGTTTAGGGCTTAGGGTTTAATGTAGGGGTTCCTTATTATGATTATAGTAGAATGGGACCCAAAACCCTATTCTAATTATTAAGGCCCCGATATTAGGGTTTTAGGGTTAAGCCCACCTAAACCCTAAACCCTAAACCCTAAACCCTAAACCCTAAACCCTAAACCCTAAACCCTAAACCCTAAACACGTGGGTTTCCGACTTGGGAGGCGAACCTCTTTCTCAGTCAAAGCCGTGGGGGTTTTCTTGAAAAGGAGTTTTGGGTTTTAGGGTTTTGGGGGTCCCTTAAAGGGGTCTCTAAGGATCTGCAAGGGTCTAGTGACAAGGGTTCAGGGTTTAGGGGGGGTTTTAGGGTTGGGGGTCAGGGGGTTTATAGGGCTCTTCAGGGTTTGAAAAGCTGTCCTACGATTTGTCAGTTTACTAGGGCTTCCAGCAAGCAATCTCTTGATTTGGTTGTGGTCTGGGCCCGACAAGGCACGGGTGAATTACAATCTCTCAACCCCACACCGTGGTTTTAACTAGTCTGAAATGCCCACTGGCGGAACACGGAACACCTTCTCCTGCGGTTATAATAAGTATAGGCTTCAAGTCAAGAGTCAGAAGGAGTAGCTTTGTCTGGGATGGCGCATCATAGTTCGCAGAGCACCGAGCACTCGAGAGACCTGTGTTGCACAACTTTCGCTGCACACCCTCAACCCTAAACCCTCAACCCTAAGCCCTAAACCGCTAAGCCCTAAGCCTCGCAGCCCTGAAACCTAGCCTATATATTCTTTGTTTATACCAGCATCGCATCTGGAAACGAGCCGAGCAAATTAAGTAAAACTGAACCGAGCAACACATTGGGGTTTAGGGGTTTAGGGTTTCGGGTAACCCTAAACCCTAAACCCGTCATAGCGCCCGTCATAGCGCAAGCAACCTCAAGCAGCCGCCAAGCCACCAAAAGATCGAACCCTGAAGCCTCAACTACGCCCGAAGGCGCCAAACCCGAAGCCCCGAACCCGAAGCCGCCAAGCCCGAAGGGCAGACTATAACATAAGTATGTGCGGACTATAAAGGGCTAGTATTCGTAGTATGATCGTAATGTGATTAATGACTAATCGTTCAGATCCCTTGGTAACCCCCAAGGGCCCTAAACTCCAAGGCCCTAACCGTACACAAAATTCCTGAAGCCTCAGCCCCGAACCCTACTGAACCTGAACCGTGGCTAGTCAAGCTTCCAAGCATAATTTCGAAAGCCTAACTAATGACGAAGGTTCTTCCTGACGGTTCCTTACTATAAGCACCAGAACCCTATTCGAATTGTTGAGGCCACCCATTGGTCAGAGCCTGTCTTTTAAGTAGATCCCTTATCAACCCCCAAAGGAGCTCTCTTCCATTTGTTAAGGCCGCCACAAACCCCTAAATCCTAAACCGCCTAAACCTAAGAGATCCCCAAACCTAAGAGATCCCCAAACCCTAAACCCTGAAGCCTAAACCCTGAATCCTAAAGCCACGGTATAGGGGCCTCAATAGTTACCAATACTATTTTGGAGGGGTTCCTTATTATATAGTATAATCTACCTCAAGAACCTGTTCTAATTATTAATTAAGGCCCCTACATTAACCCAAAAACCGTAGCTGCCAAGACCCAGGATCGAAACGACTTTGCCTCGAACGCCTTCACGATGGCTTTGCACCTGGAATGTAGTGCCACCCGTCTATGTCCTTGTTTTTATGGGTTCAGGCTGTAGGGTTTACGGGTCAGAACTTTGGGTTAGGGTTTTCGGGAGACGGGTTCGACTGTGAATCAGGGATGTGAAGCTGATGATGCTGCTGATGGTGATGGGTTTAGGGTTTAGGGTTTAGGATTTAGGGTTTAGGGTTTAGGGTTGGTGATGGTGATGTATGACGTACCGAACTTGACGAAGATGCTTGGTCACGGTGCGTTTGACAAGTGTGACTGTCCTCATTCTTCCCAAGGCTGGTGGTGTCAGTCTGTGTGAGTGTGTTTAGGGTTTAGGGTTTAGGGTTTAGGGTTTAGGGGTGTGTGTGTGTGCAGTATGCCCTCAACCCTACACCCTTGGTCCTTGGGTCTGTTGGCCCGCCCAATACGGGCTGGGCGAGAGGCTTTGTGCTGACACGAAAAGGGGGCCCTTAACACCAGAAAACCAGGTGCTCAGCAAGACTTGTTCTTGTTGTGGTTTGGCCATTGCGGCCAAACGGTCACCTATGACATGGAAACGTACCTCGACATGACAGTCCAGAAGTACTGCGATATTACGGGGTTCGATCCGAGCAAATTCAAGACTGTGACGGCGCCTAGTCCTGCAGAAGAGACAAAGCATCATCCTGGACGGGCACCGGCAAGCAAGGATAAATGTCATCGATGCACGGGGTGTGGCAACAGCATGCCTGTTCACGCGGATGGTCGCCTTATGCCGTCTCCACCTATTCCTAAGGGCCCAGTGGAAGTATGCCGTTTGAGCTTCTTTCGAGTTTCTTTCGGAAACGCCTCCCGAAAAACCTAAACCAACAACACTGTTTAAACTTTAGTTTAAGCATCCTAGACTCTCAGAGCCCTAGAAACCTCAGGTCCTAACGCCAACCATGCACGAGCCTAAACTCTAAAGCCCCAAAGCCCCCCCAAAACCCCAAACCCCTGAAGCACCAAAACCCTACAATCTCAAACCCAAAAACCCTAAAACCCGAAAGCCTTAACCATCTTAAAGCCCTAAACCCAAAAGCCCTAACGTTGCAACTAGGAGTCGGAGAACGAGGAGATTACCGTGGAGCCGATTGGGGGAGAGCCCAAGTTCAAGCTCAGGAGCATTGGGCATTTAGGGTTCAGGGTTTAGGGTTTAAGATAGTGGCGGTGCCGAGGTGCTACGCAGCCGAGCGCCGAGCAGACTTGGCGTCGCTCGTCGTCGCTCGGCGCGCTCGCGTCGTCGCTCGGCGCGCTCGCGTCGTCGCTCGGCCCTCTGTGCTAACCACAAAGCAGGGGTGCCACTGGCACTATACCCTCGGAGTTCAATGGGGGATATACGGTCCATGGCACCCTCGGAGTTCGGTCGCTCGGCACGCTAGGGCGCCGCTCGGCGCTTGGCGTGGCTCGGTGCACTCGGCGCTCGGCGGCGCTCGTCGTCGCTTGTCGTCGCTCGACGTTCGGCATCGCTCGGCACTTGTCCGCGCTTAGCTTGGGTGTCGGACGCCGCTGGTTTGTGCTCGGTATCGGTTGATGCTCGGCGTCGCTCGGCGCTCGGCGTCGCTCGGCACGATTTCGATTTCACGACGAGCCTCCCGACGCACGCGGGTTTAGGGTTCAGGGTTGTTGGGCTTTTTGGGACTTGCGGCCTGTAGGGTTTTGGTAAGGGCCTAGTGTACAGGGCTTCGTTTACGGTTCTTGGGTTTAGGACTAAGGTATTTTTGTGTTTTTGGGTTTTAGGGTTTTTAGGGTTTATCGGGCTTTAGGGCTTAGTGTTTAGGGTTTAGGGTTTAGTTTTCGGGGAGTAGTTGCCCTGCGTGCCCAGAGATTCCAAAATCTAATAATTACTGGGACCTATACGGTTTCTCATGCCCGTATTTAGGTGGTTGAGAGCCTTTGTTTGAGGGTTTGAGTAGGTTGGGAGGATTTGAAAAAGCTGTTTACAAAGCCTCTATTTCAGGCATATCCCCTACACTGTAGGGGATCCTGGTTGTGATGTGGAGTATATTCCTTCCTTACGGGGCTTGGGAATCACTCTGGGTGTTCTCAGAGATTCAGCTGAATACGGAAGGGCCGCCCATATTCATAATCCTGTTTTGACTATGACGAGCCCTGTATTGCTTATCCAGTCCCTGGTGTTAATCCGCTGGCGACATGGAAGTGTTGCTACGCTACTGAGCATTCGTGATATTTCCGCCTCCGAAGCCCCCACGCCCTGAATCCACCAGGCGCCTGTCCACGATCTCCCCGAAAAGGGGATATAGACTACATCATAGGATCCTCACTATCAGGAGCTCGAGACGAAGTAGCTATGTTTGAAGCCGACAAACCCGTCTACAATTTTCTCGACTCTTGAAAAGCCTTATGAACAAACGCCGAAGTCCAAAGACCCTCATTTCAAGAAGCCCAGCTTTTGGTCCGCCTGCGGATCTGCAGGCGTAGCCCGCACACGCTTCCAGGGGACTTCCGATGGGACAACAACGACAAGCGGGGGCCCTAAGCCTTAAACCCCAGACAGTTCAGGGGTTGGAGCTACTGAGGTTGCTAACATGCCTGACTCAGCAATCCCAGTCTTTCCCTGGGAACGGTATGCCTTTATAGACACACGCTACATCTAAACCCTAAGCCCTAAACCCCAAACCCGTGCTTCTTCGGCTCGAAGCTTCGGGCTTACAGTATGGGCTAGTCTAGGCTTAAGGGCTTTGATATTCGCGGTCCTCGACCTAAGGGGCTCGTGTGCAGGGTGGGGTGTGCCTCTGTAGGTAACGAATAGCTTTCTTCTGAAGAAACATTGTGTAGGGCCTTAGGGCCTAGGGTTAAGGAGAGTTTAGGGTTCAGGGTGTCGGGGTTGTACTTGATGAATGATTTGAAAGAGGGTCTTTGGGGCTCCAAGGTGTGGAGTGCGTGCTGGTTGAGGTCCTACATTGAGTTCTCTGATCTTCTGCAACTTATACAGAGGGTTGAGGATTCAGGGTTTAGGGAAGAAGGCTGAATGCTTCTCATCACCCAGTCTCCAAATTTTCAATCCCAAACAGCCATTATGGGGTTTCAGGCTCCTGCTTCCAGAAGGTGAGGTGCTGTCTTTCTCTGTTGAAAAGCCTGAAGCGACCAGGAAGATCATCAATGCCGGCAATGGCAAATGCCTCGAAGCACGTGGCCGCGGACGTGTGGAGGAGGTCTCCTGCACCCAGCGCAGCATGGCCGACTTCAGACAGAGTTGTGGGCAGTTGTGGGTTCATGGCCGAACGGGTTTCGGGTGTTGAGGTCTCAGGGCGGGGGAGGCCTTTTGGGGGAGGTGGATGTATTCTACTGAGGATATTCCTTGGGCCTGAGTGGTTTTGGTGAAGGGGCTTTGCTTTTGTGCTGACAACGTGAGTCTACTGTAGATTATGCACGTGTAAAGTATTGTCCCCTTGTGTAGCTTATGGATGACCGCTGCTACTAGTGCTCTAACTGGAAAAGGATCCTTCGCTGCCATGGCATGGTAATCCAGTTAACACTTAACGGATATATCAGTGCGTGTGAGATCTCAGTGGTATTCCCCAACTATA
>CAJNDV010035763.1:23041-34803 GCA_905221635.1 Symbiodinium sp. CCMP2456
TTTGGGGTTAGGGTTTAGGTTTTAGGGTTTAGGGGTTTAGGGTTTAGGGTAAGAGCGCCCCCCCAAAATTTGATAAACCTATGGCTCAGAAGATGGGAACTTCCCCTGGAAGGAGCTTCCGACCGGGTCATGGGGCAGACAAGGTGCTGACTTACGTGCCTCGGCTGCTGCGAAGTTGTGTGCGAGATCCTGTCATGTACTTGGAGGATCATGGGACTTAGTAAGTAAGGTTATAAGCCCCTTAATTGGGGTTATAAGTATAGTTACCCTCATTATAACCCTACTTACTAAGTCCCATGATCCTTTAAGTAAGGGGCCTCACAATTAGAGCCGGGTTTTGGGGCATATTCTAGCATAACTAGCGGGGACTAGAATTAATCCGACGTCATGGGGTTGCACGTTATCGAGGCCTTTACATAGCTCCATGATACTATCATTAGCTTTTTGGGGTCTAGGGCTTTAGGGTTTACAGGGCTTCGGGTGTAGGGCTTCAGTGGTTACTCACGGTGTTCAAGCCAA
This sequence comes from Symbiodinium sp. CCMP2456, assembly GCA_905221635.1. Lineage (NCBI taxonomy): Eukaryota > Dinophyceae > Suessiales > Symbiodiniaceae > Symbiodinium > Symbiodinium sp. CCMP2456. The sequence continues at coordinate 23,561 of CAJNDV010035763.1, forward strand.
GATGCCAGGTTTCCGCAGGCGGCTTCCCTTTTGTTTTAGTCCAAAGAATCCGAGACGGTCGGCACATGAAGCGCTCCTCCGCCCTCCTCCGCCCCTAAGCCCTCGACTCCAAAAGCCAAATATATACTTTGGGGCTTAGGGTTTAGGGACTTTAGGGTTTAGGGTTTAGGGACTTCAGGGTTTAGGGACTTTAGGGTTTTGGGGTTTAGGGCTTAAGGCGTTCAGGGTCTTACCGAGCTCCAGTAAAAAACTAACTTTTGCAGATTTGGCCTGGCCATGCGCGGAAGCAAACGGCAGACCCATGCAGAAATCTGATGGACGACGAAGACAACCGTTTAGGGTTTAGGGTTTAGGGTTCCACGGGAAGCTTGAACCCTGATTCAGAATCCCGATGGCCTAAACATTCAAAATAAGGTGCCATTGAACTTTAAAAAACATCCGTAACCCTAAACAGCTTGAGCTCTAAACCCTAAGCTAACCGGCGTTTAGGGTTTAGAGTCAAACAGCTGGAGCCCTGAGCCAACTGGCTGAGGACAAGCACCATGGAAAATGGTGCGTCTCCGGCAAGGATTGTGCCCATTCCGACGTGGCTTGACCGACTTCGGGTTCCCCTTAGAGGGTCGGAATAGGGAGTCAGTTCGTGTTACGAGCCTGTGAAGCTGAAGTCGAAAACACCCCCAAGCCCAATTCTACTTTCAGACTCGAGTTTACTCCATGCGAGGTTTAAGTTTAAGATATCGGGTCCAACAGGGTTCAGGGCTTGAGGGGTTAGGTTGGGCGTGGGTTTGCCGTTGTTAGGGTGCGAAAGTTTAGGTTTTAGGATTTCAGGTTTGGATTCCAGGGTGTTTGGGGTCGAGGATTTAGGCTGTAGGAGTTGATTTGCGACCCTAAACCCTACACCTAATGTAGAAGCCTAAATAATTGCCAATAGTATTTTGGGAGTTCCTTATGATATATAGTATAGTATACCCCAAAACCCTATTCTAATTAGTCAGGGCCCTATACTAAACCTCGAAACCCCAACTCCCTGTCGGGAGAGGTGGTACACCCTTTGGACACGTCGTTGCACTCGGCCGAGTGGTCTCCCGGCCTTGCTTTGGGGTTTAGGGCCTAGGGTTGCTTAGAGGTTGGGGTTTCGGGTTTAGGGTGGTTTAGGGGTTGGGGTTCAATGTTTAGGGTTTAGGGGTTTGCTGGCTTTTCACAGCATTGGTGAAGGGTCCATAAACTATAAACCTAGCAGGATTGAGGACTCTAGGCTTTCATTTGTAGGGTTCAATCTCTATCCGAATGGCCTGGAGTTTGGGTTTAGGGTTCAGGGTTCAGGTTCACAAGTGTAAGGTTTCGGGTGGGTGGACCCTGCATGATTGCAGTACGTAGCAGGACATGACTAGGAGTTTCCAAGGACCCGAAAATCAACCCCGAGACGCTCGCACCCTTCACCGTAGAGATTCGCCGCAAAGCATTCGCCTGTCAGGGATCGGTTCAACTAGGGTTTATAATATAGCGGCCTAACTAACTACCGGTACTATTTGTGGGGTTCCTTATTATTATTATAGATATAGTATGATATACCTCAAAACCCTCACTCTAATCATTAAGGTCCCTATATTAAGCCTGAAGGTTGGGGGTCAAGGGCTTATGGATTCAGAGGTTGGGATGCGGGATGTGTACTGGAGTGTGCGCTCAGGTCCAGTTCATGCTCGTGGTCGGGTTTAGGCGTCTAACCCCCGACTTTATTACAGTACGTACCCTAAACCCTAAACCCTACTTAGGCTTATCCACCAATTATGGCTCTGCTTGCTGCGCCCCCTGCTTCTTGAGATGCCTCCCCTGTCGGGGGCGAGCTTACCAAATACCCAAAGCTCCTAATGTAGGGGCCTAAGTAATTACCAACACTATTTTGGGGGCTCCTCATCATAAGCTCTTATAGTAGCCCTTATAGAACCCCTTAAGGAACCGTTTAAAGGAACCCCAAAGACCCTTTTCTAATTATCAAGGCCCACTATAGTAAATCATGGCTCACGGAGCCCTAAACCCTAAACCCTACACCCTAAACCCTCAACCCTAAACTCTAAACCCTAAACCCTAAACTCTAGTTATTAAGGCCCCTATCGTAAATCATGGCTCAGGGAGTCCTTGGCTCTCTGGGCACATGGACTTGGCCCGCCGGCATTTCTTGAGCTAGGGTTTAGGGTATGGGGTTTAGGGTTTAGGGTTTAGGGTTTAGGTTTTAGGGTTTAGGGGTATTTCTTGAGCTACGGCTTTACCTCCCAATCCATGAGAACTGAGTGGTACAGAGGCATAATATAGGGGCTTCAATCGTTAGAATAGGGTTTTGGGGCGCATTATACTATAATTATAATCAGGAACCCCCAAAATAAGATAGGTAATTATTGAGGCCCCTATATTAGTGATGATGATGGTGATGATGATGCACCCTGCTGACTCCTCATTACTGTCTCACCCATTCGCCTCTGCTACTCAGGTACGTAGTGCCTGTCAGCGACTTCGACGCCATCTTCGAGGCAGGGATTACGGGGAGCAGCGCTGCAGTCATCATTGCCGGTGATGTCTCCCTTCTTCCACGCTGTCTCTATCCGAGAAAGCCACTCATTGACAATCATTGAGACTAGTGATCACGGCAAAAGCAAATTCAAGCATAACGACACTGAAACATGTGTTGCCAGCAGTAACACAGCAGTGAAGCAGATGCTAAGCAAGATTGGCCGTACAGCATCGCATACTATACATGAGCTACATGAGCACAGCATGGAAAGTTGCCCTAATGCAGATGGGAAGCACTAGCGGCAAGAATTGGCGTCACGAGCAGCTGCCTAAAATCCCTGCAGCCCCTTATACTCCAAACCCTAAAAGGGCCGACCCCTTCAAACAAAAAAATCAACCCCCTGATAGAGTCCCTATTGCCCTGGTAGAGCTCTCGAAACTCCTAGAAAGACCCTAAACGCAAACTCTAAAATAAGCCCTGAAACCCCGACCTTAGGACCCGAAAGCCTAAACCCTTGAAGCCTTAAACGGGTTTAGGGTGTAGGGTTTAGGATTTAGGATTTCAGGAGGCCCCCCTAAAAGCCCCAAAAAGCTTCACGAGGCCAAGGGTGCCAAGCCCCTGGCAACTGCAAAGAAGCGAAAGCCGCCGCCGCTGATCAAGCGGCCTGGTGATACAATGCAGTTTAGGGGCTATTTTCGGGGGTTCCTTATAATAAATACAGCATAATATATCCCAACACCCTATTCTAATTATTGAGGCCCCTATATTGAGCCTGAAGGGTGGGGGCCAAGGGTCTATCGATTCAGAGGTCGCGGCTCACCAAGAGTGTGTTTAGGGTTTAGGGGAGGAGAGAGGAGGCCCTAAACCCTAAACCCTAAACCCTAAACCCTAAACCCTAAACCCTAAACCCTAAACCCTAAACCCTAAACCCTAAACCAAGAGTTCCAGGGAGGTACGGCGGATGCAAAGCCGGGGGCTTCGTCGGGGGAGAGGTAGAAGTAGCAAGGCCAAACACCTGAAGCACTAAAACGAAACCCTGCATAACCCGAGGAGCCCTAAACCCTAAACCCTAAACCCTCTTGGCAATACTGGATGCTGCTGCGGATGGTAAAAGGTGCTTAAAAAAACCTAAACCCTAAACCCTTAGACCTAAGCCCTAAACCCTAAACCCTTACAGGACCTAAGATCCCCAGGCCCTGGGTCAGAGAATCATAGACCACAAGCCTGAGACCCATCCTCAAGCGTAAGCTTCAAAGCAAGACATTTTAGGGTTTAGGGTTTAGGGCCTTTGGGGTGTTTTAGGGTTTAGGGTTTAGGGCCTTTAGGGTGTTTTAGGGTTTAGGGTTTAGGGCCTTTAGGGTTTAGGGTTTACTACCAACCCCCCAAGCCCTAAGTTGTAGACCGACAAGCGACCCGGAACCCTAAGCCCTACATCCCAAGACCCTAAACCCAAAGCCCTAATAAACCTAAAGCCTAATAAACCTTCATAAACCCTAAATCCTAAACCCCAGCAAGCCTTAAAAACAAACCCTAACAAACCCTACACCCTAATAAGCCCACGATAAGCCCACGCCCGACAAAGCTGACGCCTTAGCATCTCCTGCTCGGAACAGTTCAAGCGAGGTTTGGCGCCTCGGATCCCGACTACCTTCCGGAATGCAAGGCCAGTATAAGGGTCATATAGGGGTTTAGGGTTAGGGGCTTTTGGTTAAGGGAGTTTTATGAGGGTTGTGCGAGGATTCGTTTGAGAGTGCTATAAGGCTTCTTGTACGGCTCCGTCGAAGGTTTTTTGTAACAGCTGCTAGAAGGGGTCGATAAGCGTTTCCTCCGTCCCTCCGTGGCTAGATTACTACGGTTTGGGGTTCACGGTTTAGGATTTAGGGTTTGAAGTTTAGGGTTTTGAACCCTAAACCCTAAGCCCTGTAACCGCTAAACCCTAAACCTTGCAATCCCTAAACTCTAACTCCAAACCCTAAACCCTAGACCTTAAACCTTATACTCCCGAACCCTAAGCCCGAAACCCTATAATCCCTAACCCTAAGTCAGCACCCCTAACCCTTAAACCCCAACCCTGGAACCCTAAACCCTAAACTCCCTCACCCCTAACCCGTAAACCCAAACCCCTGAACCCTAAAACTTGCACTCCCTAGACCCCAAGCCCTATGATCCCTAAACCTTAAAGCAAGCCGCCAACCTCTAAACCCTAAGCCCTAACCCCTATAACCCTTAAGCCCTAAACCCTATAACCTCTAAGCCTCAAATCTAACCCCCAACCCCGAAACTCTGAGCCCCAAACCTTGCACCGCCGGGGCCGTAGGTGCCCGCCATACTGCCTGCCCAACAGGGGCTGGGGAAGCACGAGTGATTGGGCAGTCACCAAAAGGCCTTCAACAAAAAACCTTGCACCCCCTGAACCCTAAACTTTGTAACCCGCAAGTCTTAAACTAGGTAGGCCTTTGGGGCATTTTATGTTTTCCCGTGTTGGGCTTAAGAGGATCTTATTTACGAATTTTTTTCAGAGGCTTTGAGGGGCCCACCTAGTAAAGCTAACCCCCAACCCCCCAACCCCCCAAACCCTAAACCCTAAACCCTAAACCCCAACCCCAAAAGCCTGAACCCCACACCTTGCACCGCCTGTTGCACTGGTAGGACGAGTCGCACCCGGGCACCCGCAAGTTCAAGCTCGCCGAGATGAACAAAGAGGCGGAGAGCTGCGGGTTTGGGGGGGCTTTTAGGGTTTTAGGGTTTAGGGTTTAGGGTTTAGGGGCTTTTCGGATTTTAGGGGATGAGGTTTAGGGTGTAAGTGTCCATTTCAGGCTTAGGGCTGGTAGTGGGGGGTTGAAGGGGTTGGGGTGTGAGGGGCTCTTAAGGGCTTTGCACGGGTTTAGGGCTGGCAGGGTCTAGGTTCCGGGGCCCAGACACCCAGACTTCAAATGGGGGTTTCCGGAAATAGGGGGACCCTAATATAGTACCCTAAATAGTACGATCCTTATAAGGACCCCCAAATAAGATAACACTTTGTTTTCGGAAACCCTCAAGTTACCTGCTAACAGCGTCGCCCTGGCCTCAGCTCAAGTCTCTAAGGCCCTCTAGGCCATAAGTCCCAAACCCGAGCCCAAATCACTTGTGTGGCAAACCCGAGCCCCCCCTTCCTTAAGCTTTAGGGTTTAGGGTCTTAGGATTTTAGGGCAAAAAGCCAAAATACCACAAGATCTAAAAGCTTGGTACGCTTCGATCAGGCCAAGAACTTGGACGACGAGAATCCCTGCAAGTGCCTAGTCCAGCGCATGAGTTCTAGGGGAGGCGTCGAAACAGCCATAGAAGCCCTAAGCCCTAAACCTAAAAAACAAAACCTATACCCAAAACCAACAAAAAACCCTACACTCTAGAAGCCCTAAGCCCTAAACCTCAAACCCATCGGGGAGACGTCGAAACCCAGTTCGCCAGCTAAATAGCCCTAGGCCCTCAGGCCTAAACCCCGGAGCCCGATACCCCAAACCCCATAAACCCGGCTAACATAGGGGGCAGCAACAAACTATTATGGGGATTCCTTCTTGTACTTCTAATGTAATATACCCGAACACCCTCTTCGAATTATTAAGGCCCCTACTGTAATCAGGTGGAGCCTTCACTTTAGCCTAAGCCCTAAACTCTAAACCCTTAACCCTAAACCCAAAAGCCTTCACTTTAGCCGGACACAAGAGTGGAGTCGCAATCGTAGTGGTGCTCGTCGGCCAAACGGCCGAAGGTTCAGGGTTCGGGGTTTGCGGGCTTAGGGTTTTAGGGTAAAGGGCTTAGGGCTTGTTAATTGCTTAAGAGGGTTCAGGGTTTTGTGCTGTTTTGTTCTTTGGCGGGGTTCATTCTTCAGGATGTAGTGCTCCGAACCCACCCCAGAGCCCAAAGGAACGTCTACGGGGTGCCGCCTACAAACCAGAAGATGGACAATGCAGACGGCATGACGGGCTGGATAAATGATCTGTGCCTCCGGCTGGATACACACTTCAGCAGTTCTGTAACTACGACTTGAACATTGCGGGTGGCAAGCCGTGCAAAGTGTTAAACATTAGGATGATTAGGATCTGCACTGAGAAACTCCTTAATTACCCAAAGTCGCGCACCGAAGCTCAGGGAATTCGCGACAAGCGCTAAATTCTCTAAAATCCCCTAAGCCCTAAACCCTAAACCCTAAACTCTAAACCCTAAGCCCCTAAACCCTAAACCCTTTTTCAGGGGTTGGGGTCAAGGCATCTTCCTGGTTGAGATTGAGGTCCGGAGAACTGCAGGTCCTGCACTTCCTGAGAGTCTCAGGTTTACAGTTGCGCTTGACAAATTCGGGGTCTCGAGGGCCCCCCGGGGAAGCGGAAGCCTAGAGAAATTCTCATCAGAGAGCCCGCCTGAATGACGAGAGCAACGGAAGTGCCGTAGACTGACTTTGAACCCCTAAACCCTGAACCCTCCGGGCCATGTTCCTCTGGTGGTTTAGGGTTTAGGGTTTCCTGTGTTGCAGTAGGACTGGTGAATCCTCAGGCTGAAGCCTCGTAAGCCCCAAACCCTCCGATTAGCGCTCTTTTATTCCAACCACCCTAACAAACCCTAAACCCGAAACCCTAAACCCTTATTTCCAGCGGCAAGAGAGCCTTTATAGATCTCAAAGCCCTGCAAAGCGCTTATAGAACGGCTATATCATCCATCACACCGGCCCCTAAAAGACCCCTTATAAAGAGCCCTGAGCAGAGCCCAAATTAGTACAAAGTGCCCTGAAACGAATTGACCATCCCCACACCCTACACCCTACACCCTACACCCTAAACCCTAAACCCTAAACCTACACCCTAAGCCCCAAATTAGAGCCTTCGTCGCCCTCCGAGGACCGGAAACATTGGGCCGGGCCAGGGCGGAGTGACCTACAAGTCCGTGAAAGAGTGCCGGGCCCTCTCAGGGTTCCTTTAAGGGCTGCAGGGTTAGGGTTTAGGCTTTAGGGTTTAGGGTTTAGGCTTTAGGGTTTAGGGTTTAGGGTTTAGGGTTTAGGGTTTAGGGTTTAGGGTTTAGGTTCGTTTTTTCGGCCTGTGGGGGTTCCTTGTTTAGGCTCTATAGGCTTCAGAGTTACGATTCGAAGTCTGGTGCTCACAGAGCCTGTGTTTTCGATTTCGAGCTCTTCGAGGATTTCGGTTTGCGGTCGAGATCATCCAATAGATCAGGATCAGTTTGTGATCTCTGCATTTCTCCGAGGCAGTGACCGTGACATCGTCCGGGACCTTCAGATGGCCAAGTGGAACAAGGACGCAAGGGGGGAAAGGTAGTGCCAAGGTTCAGGCAGAATTCGCACAAGTGTAGGGTGCACCCCATTAATCTGTTGAGCATGTGTGAGGCTTGAGTCAGTATGTCCGCGGGGGGCCATACTGCTGCTGCCGCTGCTGTCTCTGCTTTGCCGGCTGCGGCTGGATTCTGAGCAGGATTTGCGCCGCAGCAGAACCGCACCGCAATGTCTAGACTTTCCGTGCTGTTACGGCACCAGTCCTGCCCGCCGTTGCATCAGACATGAATCGGCCTCTGGAAAACCCACTGCACCTGTTCCTCGCGGTTGTTTGTCCCGCCCGTGGGGATATGCCGGTCACGCCCGGCAAGCCCTGAAGCCAAGAGATTTGGTTTAGGGTGCAGGGCCATAAGATCATGGCATGTTTGATGCTTTCATGTTCCGCCTCGATCAGCAATTGCATGTTACTGAGATCTCTCTCAAAGCCTGAAGTACGAGCCCTCGAATGAGAGCATACTGATCCCAAAACCCTAACCTAAACCCTGAACCCCTTTCCTATTCACACCCCTTTGAGGCGCCTGTCAAGATCTTATGAAACCCTTCTATGTCGGAACCCCCAAAGCCCAGTCACCATCTAAGGCCCAACCACCAGTCTGATTTGAGGGTTTAGGGTTTAGGGGTCTAGGACCCCTAAACCCCTAAACCCCAAAACCCTAAACCTTGAACTTCAATCCCCTAAACCTCTAAGCCCTTGATCCCAAAGGCCTAACTCTCAAAACTGGGGCAGCACCTAACCTCTAGGAGCCTTAATAATTAGAATAGGGTTTTGGGGCCGATTATACTATACTCATAATATGGACCGCCCCCCCCTAAACCCCAAAACCCTAAACACTAAACCGGTGGCTATTTAGGATGATCTTCCGCAGGCGCACTTTGACTCAACGCTGCCCATGGACTTCCTCAAGGACGCGGGAGGGGTGTTTAGGGTTTAGCGCGTGCGGCTTTGGGTTTAGGGCTTTTTTAGGGTTTGGGGGTTGGGGTTTAGGGGGATTAGAATCGGGTTTTGGGGCCCATTATGCTACCATTATAAGGACCCCCCCCCCAAAAAAAATAGCATAGATAATTATATGAGGCCCCTACATTAGGATCTTTGTGTCAGGGATTTAGGGTTTGGAGACGGGTTTCGGAGCCTTAGCGACTGAGATGAAGTTTCGGCGAGCGCAAACTTTGGGAATCGAAGATGCCATTGCATTGAACCCTTTAGACGTTGCAAGAGCAACCCTTAAGCCTAAACCCTTAGACCCCTAAACCCTAAATTGAAAACCCCTAAACGTCTAAACCCAAAGTTGAAAACCCTAAACCCTAAACCCCTAAACCCTAAACCCCTAAACCCCAAACTCTAAACCCTAAGCCCCTGACGTCGCAAGAGCCACTGTTTGGGGTTCAGGGTGTTGGGCTTCGGGGATTCGGGGATTTCCAGACTGAGGGTGGTTAGGTAAAAGCCCCCCAAACTCCCCAAGGCCACTGGCCCACTTTGGGTTCAGAGTTCAGGGGTTTAGGGGTTTCGGGTTTGGGTTTTTGGGTTTCGGGTTGGGGGCTTAGGGTTCTGGGTTTTGGGTTTTGGGTTTAGGGTGTTGGGGTTTAGGGTTTAGGGTTTAGGGGTTTAAGGTTTTGGGTTTAAGGTTTAAGGTTTTGGGAGGATATGCTGGCTGGCTACGCTGATGGAGTGCCAGATGTTGAGGCCGGAGCACCTGCAACGCGGGGCCCTGCTTCTTTGTTTCGGGGGTAGCGGTAGCAGCAGTAATTAGCAGCAACTATGGTGACGGAAGCGACAGCAACTGCAGCAGGAGGAGGAGGAGGAGGAGGAGGAGGAGGAGGAGCAGCAGTAGCAGTGGCAGCAGCAGCAGCAGGTCTTGATTAGACGTTTATCTGTCGAATCATGTAACAAACGACTGAAAGTCTGAGAACTACACCACGCATTTGTTTCAATCCATTGTGTTTGAATGTTTTGTGTTCCGCTTGCACTCCAAATAAAAATTGAGACTTTCCTTACATTACCACTACATCTACAGTAGTAACTCTCATGGTGGCCTGGTTCCTGGTTTCCTTGTTTCGCTTAATTAATGAAGTGATGCATTCACTTCATACTTACGTTCCTTATGTAAATTTTGCGAAACAGGAACCATGGAATCTGGAACAAGGTTGACCGGTAGGCTGTGGCTTGTTGACAGAAAGACTTGCTTGAGGAAAGAGGGGGAGGGCTGGGGGCAAAAGCGCCGTCGCTGCCTGGCTCCGGGCGTTTGCATCTCAAGACATTTTTCCGAGGCTAGACTGCATGATTGGATGTATGGCAATGTATGGTCTCAGGTTTTACCTTCATACTTTTGCGTTGCAAAGTCCTGACCCCCAGGCAGCACACTCTCCCCAAACGAGGCAAGAGAAGCCTTGAACCAGGAAACCGGAGCTCTCGATCCCTTAGCTCCAAAAACTTTCGTGGGAAATAGGCCATGTGGCATGTCCGGAGCCTAAAAACCTAAAACATAAACCCTATAAAAGACTGCAGAGTTAGGTGACCTTGGGGTTCAGCTTCCCCCTCAAGCAACCCCCATCACTTGTCGAGTCCTTAAAGGAGTCTCAATGGAGCTCGAGTTGGTTCTTGAAAAGGCCCCCAATATCAGTATATCACAGATCACAGGCTTTCAGCCTCATAGTAGCCCTTACATGATCCCCTCTAAGACCCGGGTCATCCGTGATCCCCATTCTGACTTAGGGCCTCTACATTACAGGCTTTCAGCCATGTTCTCGCGGCGCAGATGGATTGCGGGCCACCTCATGGAGAAGAAGGAGATCATGGCGGAAGCCCAATAGGGTACTCCAAACCCCAAACCCTCCAAGGAACTTCGGAAGGAGCTCACACCCAGGACCCTAGACCCTGAAAGGAGCTCTACTTGGAGGTTCGTGGGTAGTTATAAGTGGGGTTTTAAGTCCTTTAATATGGGTTATAACTTATAACTATCGTTATCCACGCAATGACCTTGCTTATCACCACGCATGAACCTCCACGTAAAGAGGAGCTCAAACCCAAGGCCTTTGAGCCCTAAACCCTAAGCCCTAAACCTTAAACCCTGAACCCTAAACCTTAGAAGCCATAAACCCTAAACCCTAAACTTTAAAAGCCGTAAGCCCTCAACCTTAAATGCCCTAAACCCTAAACCCTAAACCTTAAAAACCGTAAGCCCTAAACCTTAAAAACTCTCAACCTTAAAAGCCCTAAGCCCGAAACCCTAAACCCTAACCCGAAACGCTAAACCCTAAACCCTAAACCTTACAGAGGAGCTCAAGGGGCTCATTCGCTCGGTGGAGAAGCATCCGCCCCCCATGTACCAGGCTCGGGAGGTTGCACTTTGGACAGGGTTCTCTAGGGGCTTCACAGGCTTTAGGGTTTGGGGGTTTAGGGGTTTGGGGGGTTGGGGGTTTAGGGTT
>CAJNDV010035763.1:44844-93267 GCA_905221635.1 Symbiodinium sp. CCMP2456
GCAAGCGGTTCCTTTGATGAATAAAAGTTTGCCTTTGACGAGTAACCAAAGTGCAGTTTTCTAGGGCACCGCGATTTGTCGGTCGGTAAGTCAGGTCTGGGCCGTCTGGGCCGCATAGTTGGGGAGAGGTGCAGCTCGGCGGTTTCAAATTGAAGAAGACTTGGAAAAATAATCCATTCGAGCTTGAACAAACCTTTCGGAAGGGAAACCTCGAAATTCTTCTAGCAGTTATCGTGTCGTTTGCATTGCAAATTCTCCAACTGTTTTTAGTGATTTTAGTGCTTTAGGCGAATATGCGTTGTGCTGCTGGGCGAAAACGGTGCAACAGTGTTGTCAACAATGCAGGCCTTGAAATCACGTGGTTTCGCTTCTGTTGGCGCAAAACTATTGTCGCGATGATGCCGAAAACCGTATTTTTCAAAGAGTCAGAAGTCAGAAGCGTTTTTTGACCAAATACGATCTGGCATGTTTGAGATCCCCCTCTCATGTGACTTCGAAGTTCATGTTGGACTCCGACCTTCTAAACGGATCAGTTGACCTTCAGGCCCGTTGCCTGTCCATTGCGGGTTTTTGTGCTTCCTGGTTTGTCTTGCAAGGCTGCCGGCATTGCACATTTGCTTTGGACAGTGCCCTTTCCTTTTATTGAAGGTTGCAAACTCAAGAACTGTTCGACTCCGGACTTGGAGTTTCAGAAACAGTTTTTACGGACTCGAGCCAAGAACGCTTAAGAGTTGTGGACGTGCAATCATAAAAAAGCTGAAGAGTGTTCGATATGCGCGACATGAAGTGGTTCGACTCAAGCCGTATTGAAAGAACCAATGCTGCAACTGTCAGCCACATCTCTTAGATTCGCTGTGTATGGCAACCTACATTGTCGTGTGCTCAAGAAACAGCACTGTTTGCGCAAACCAGATATTTTTTTGTTTAATTTGAGTTTTTTGGGCATGACTTCACTCCAAGTGAACAAGTAGAAGCGGCTTTTTGGTTTCTGAAATTTGTTAAATGTAGCTTTTGTTGCCTGTGGGCTTGAACGGTGACATTCCAAAAAGCTTGATGCGGGTGCTCTAGTTTTGCAGGAAGGTGCTGTGTGAAGTGCAGGTGTAAGGTAGGTGAGCACGCTGAACGAAGTGTGACAGATGTGTCTCCATAAAAAAGGAAAAATGTGCAGTGTCTTTGCATGTATCACCGGACTACAGAGCAGTTGTCCTTTTCCAACATTGTCCAACTATATTTGATCGCAGGTTCTTCACAATTGTGCATATTTTCGGCTTCCAGCCTTAGCAAACTCGGCCAGCAGCATGACACTATCAAAGCAGCTTCCGTGCTCGCAGGACACCGCAACAAGACTAACAAGACGAACTACCGTTACAACTCGAAAAAGACGTCGACAAGACTTTCGCCTCACACGGGATTTTGAGCCAGCTCAAGCTTTGGGGTTGCGCCATGTCCACTCCAGCAGCTCCAGCCGGCGACCCTTTTGCCTGCTTTCTATTCCTGTGCGGTGGCGGGAGGGGGGTGCCAAGAGTTTTGTAGCAAGGTTTCATCTGTGAGAGCTGCCATCTCGGCAGCCAACGTGTCTGTGGTGGACAAAAGGCATTTACCGAATTCGCAGAATGTTCGTTTAGAGGACTCGTGTTCTTCAGCAGGTGTCCTGAGGTATCGGAGATGGTATGCGGCGGTGAAGGCCTGGTTCGTGAGGTACAGCAATTCAGAGATTCCTTTGAGCCATGCGCTATTGCTGCACTTCGACGGGGCCCTTCTGAGCAGGTCGTTGCGATGACCACATCGATCCTGCTGGTGAAGAAACACCGGTGCTTGCATCGTGTTTGATGGGTTCTGCTGTTTTGTCCTGATGCCTGTGCGCGCCAGGAAACAGGCACACCTTTGACTCGGTCGTTGAGTCCCTCCAGGTGCACAGAAGCAGTCTCAGCAGTCTCCACTTCAGTGGACCCATTTCTGCAGTGATGGCGGCACCTCCGCGGCTGATCGCTCTGAACCTGCAGCCAGCAGACGCTGCTACCTCAGTTCGCTTTGCGTCATCCGCCTTACCCTTCCGAACTCTTGATCTCCTTTTGTACAGCGCCTGCAGGGCAGAATCGAGGCAGTCTCCTCAGACACTGCTAGGTGCTAGGTCTGCTAGGTGAAGCCGGATGAACCCGATGGAAGTGTCTTTTGCCGAGGGAAGAAGACCAGACCATCAGCTGGATCCATGATTGGAGGTCCGAGTGATAAGTGAACGGCGTTGTGCGGAATGTCATGTGTACGAATGGTGTCACATGGCTTTTCATGCAAGGGATGGCGCCGGAGGCAAGTTCTTCGTGAGGGCTGAGTTCATGCTCGCTGTGATAATCGCGTTTTCAAGGCTCATTCAACGAGCGCACCTTCGAGCCGGAGACCTCAGGAGCCCTGCCATCCAGAAAGGCATCTTCCCGTTCCCGAGGTGCTTCGCGTGCGGCGTCCTTGCAACAAGATGCCGCACGCCAGGATGCGGAGACCGAGGCATGACCAAAGAGACCTGAGAGAAACTCGTCCGACTGGGCCAACACTGTTTGCAGGCATCTACAGCCAAGAGAAAGCTTGGAGGCTTCAGTCCTCGTTCCATGGGCATGCAGGACTTGATAGTTTCGAATGATGGCAGGTAACGGCAAAGCTTCCAGAAGACCGCTAACGGCTTCTTTGGCATGCTTGTGGCTTTCAAGAGCTCGAAATGTTGTCGATCTTCTGAAGTCAACTTGTTTCAGATAATCATGTTTCGAGAACGTTTGATAGGCGCGACATCCGCCGGCAACTAGCGGACCCCCTGGCTGTTACCATGCAGTTGCCCTAGTCTCAGCGTTGATTACACAGTATTTCACGGCCTTGACTGCTACGGAGCAAAGGCATTTCCTGGTCCAATTGGTGGGTTTCCTCCCGCGCAGAGCTTTGGAGTTGTTTGCGGCAGCATGAAGGGCACGCGACATGCAGAGTGATGTCGCGACGATCGGCGTTCCTGATGTTGAGGGTGTAAGATACAAGGTGCACTTCGGCATCGGCGCCCTAAGCTTACAACAGCTGAGAAGAAGAGTTTGCAGAGGGTAGTGCATGCTGTCAGTCAAACCAATGTTTGCAGGGTTTCTGCATGCCCCTCCTGGGCGGCTTCCCTAGCCATGATTGCCAGAACGCAGGCAATCAAGAATGTGATGTGCTCGAATGGTTGCCAGGAACCCCGATGCCCGGTGCAACTTGCACGGTTTCCGACCGGCAAATCCTGGATGCCCTCGTCTTGGGTAGCAATGCGAGTCTCTGCTTCTTTCTCGTATCTTTGGAGTGAGGTCCTCGCGGCCAAGCCAGAGATTCACCAACGGCTGCTGGAGACAGCTCGGCGGCTGCCCGAGATCCTTCTGGGCTCTGCCGGTGAAGGCCTTAGCCTTAGCTCAGCGATGCTCGGGCCTCACGTTTCGAAGTTGGCAGCTCACGTTGTTTCCAAGACTCCGCCGTTGCCAACTCTGCGGAGCTCTATGGTTCTCTTGCACTTCTGTACTCAACTCGGGCCTGTGAAGTCACATGCAGCCTCTCGGTGTCTTCGCAGCTGACGCGGGGAATGAGGACGGAATCCCCGAGAGGTCGGAAGGAGATGAGATCTGCCTGCTTTTGGGCTCGGGAAATTTCGGTCTCACGACGCGCCTTCGCCAGAGGACCGGTCCCCTTGTTATGTCAACGGGCAGTCGGATGTGGACTTCGTCGTGGAAATGAAGACCGCGCTGCACTGCTCTTTTGCAACGGGAGAAGTCTGGTTTTTCTGCTGCCTGTGTATCCCCACACATGCCTGTGATGCTGGTTATGCAGATTGCAGGAAAGATGTTGCTCCTTATGCGATGGTTGAACGCTTGCTGGAGAAGGAGCAGCTTGCCGGCGCTCTGCTGTGCTTGCTACTGAAGTCTCTGACCCGGACGTCGCCAGGACACTTGGAAGCTGGTTGGCACAGTCCAGGTGCGACGCATGGACATGAGACATGCCAGCAGAATGATTCAGGGAAGTGATTGATTCTTATTGTGAGGTTCACAAATTCTCCTCCACCCAGTTCACCCTTCTCGGCAGCTTCGATGAGCAGAAGGCAGAAAAAACCTACACGTTGATTGCAAAGGAAAATCGTGTAAGTACATCCGTGCCGGACCAAGACGATCTAACATGACGTCTGACAGCACAGCACCTCTGCTCGCTCCCCATGAAAGCATGTTGTACTTTGCCAGGACCCCGAATTCAAAAAGGCCGGATGTGTTCCTGGAGTTCGTTCGCCCCGTGTCTCCATTTTGCCTGGACGTTGGCCGCAGGTATATTTGGACTTGACTTGTATTGAGAGTCCAGTACAGCCCCAGCCTCATTCAAAGTGTTTTTGCCTCGGCATTCGTCAGTGCTGTGACTGCTAAGTTTGCTAAGCGTTTGGAGAAGATGCTCGCGGTGTCTTGGAGCCGACAACCCATCAGCCGAAAATCCATCTGCCTCGGCTTCGAATCGGATTCGAATCGAGAACTACACCGCGCAGTCAATAGAGCGGCCGGCGAACCCATCCGTGTTGCCGCCGCCCGAAAAGCCAACTGCCAGACACGGTCTCTATGGGCGAGGATTCACGCCTTGTGAGGGCCGTCGATTGGCTCACGGGACATGTCTTCAAAGTCTGAGTTGCATTGTCTTTGCTGAGGTTCAGCAGGTTCAAGAAGCGACAAGAGGCATCCAAGCTCGATTGCTCTTTGCACATTCCCTAAAAATTTTCTACAGTTCCTAAAGCCAATGCGAGGCATTCAGAAAAGCTTTCCTCGATGTGCGGAAGAGCATAGAGGCCAGGCCGCCAGGCTTTCTTGAGATTTTTGGTGCTCTCTTCTGTTCATGACCTCAACGCCTTGCGCCAGGATAATTTTGCTGAACAAGGCACTTTGGCTTTTGATGCCTACATCCATCTTCTCAAGGCTGGACTGTTATCATGCTGATTCTGCCCACTCGCACGGATGGCTGACGGGAGGCATTTGCGGCAAAAGTTCCCCGAAATGCCATCAGCGTTTACCAGGCCTGAGTCAGGTAAGAAAGGGACAGGGGAAGCCTGTACCCTGAAGTATCCTGTTCAGGCTACTTGCATTGGGCTCTTCACTCTTCAGATTGGCCACTTCAGACTAAGGCCCACCGCACCTTCACAGTGTGGACTGTGCTGCATGTGCATCCAGCAGATGTTTGCCCACTTGCATCCGATCACCAGGCAGAGCCTTTCGTTGGCACTTTGCTTTTTTGAAGGCTTTCTCAGATTCTGCTATCAGCACCTTGGCAACAGCAGTGCTGCGCTGCCTCAAATCAGACTAAATTGTCCGAATGTAAGGTTCTATTTGGCCTGTCCGGCATTTTTCCGGCCGAGTGTGGAAAGTGCACGGCCTTGTTTCAGACGCTTGACCCGACACGGAGCCAGGACACGGATACGCCAGTGGTTTTGGGTGATACAGCATTGGGATATCGTCGGGCTGGCCTGTTGACTGAGTGCCCGCTTCGTAGTAGCAGCGCATCATGTCATGCACTGCAGGGCGTCAAGCGATTGACTTGAGTTGCGGAAGGCGCACTCAGACAAGTTCAGAAAAGAGATCTTCATAGCATTTGCCATGAGTATCATAGTATCTTCGGATCAAACCCGGATCTGAGCCGTGAAGAAGTGTGCCACTCCGAGTCACCATCTTCGCGGAGGCTCCTTCCTCGAATAAGCACGAGCTGGAGGAGCGAGCTCTACTTCCGCAACCTCGAGGCGGGAAAGCGTAGGCTGAAAGGTAGTGTCCCTCGCTGCCGCAGCTGCAGGAAAGGCAGCTGTCGACCCGGCCGGACGAGTGGATGAATGCCGCACGGCAGCACTCCTTTATGCCACGCCTTGCACCTCGCGGCCGGCACCATTCCTTTCGGCTCTGATCGCTGAGGTGACACACAGTCTCGACCCTCAGCAGGTGTCCAAGGAAGCCCTGGGCCTCCTGAAAAGGCCCCGTTGTGGCCATGGCAGTGCAGTTCGTGCTTCGCGCGCCCGCCTGGCCTTGATGCCTAGCGTGTAGCCATGTGCAGCCATGCGCTATAGCAGTGCATATGTAGATTTGGAGGACTGTTTGATTCAGTCTTTTTTTTCTCTGGTCCTCCGGTGCTCCGGTACTCTAGTTCTGTAGCCCCCTTGTCATCCAGTTTTGCAGTTTTATAAAGTTGCACATACACACACATATCTCTACATACGTCTACTCTGTTACAGGTATGATGTCAAGCTGTATAATCTTCTATAGTGTTTTCAACTGTTGCTTAGAAGTATGTAAAATGTTACTGTTCATTGTGTGTGTGTGTGTGTGTTTGGTTTAGACCCCTCAATTTGTAGGCGTAAATACTGGATACACAACTTATGTATATATGTATATATGATATGTACATACATGTGTGTGACTGTTATTTGACACTTGGTATGGTTAAGTATACAAGTGAATATTTCATTTCAGCAAGACATATACAATATTCAGTCTGTATATACACATATACTTATATATATATATACATATCTCTATATATATATATATATATTATATGTGATGCAGATATTCTGTGTTATATACAACATGCACGATTGTTCTTTGCTTTGTTTATATTTGTAGTACATTCTGTTGTGTTATGTTGTACTTCACTGCTATAGAAGTTGTAGAAGGATACTGTGAGCTGTATTTTACTTTGTTATATTATATGATGTGACATGAAGTTGCATGTTCTTGTTTTGTACTAGGTTGTATTATGTTATATTTCACTTTGTATATGTCACATATATGCATGATGTATATATATATATATATATATTTATATTTATATCTATATCTATGCAGAAGAGGAGGCAGCGGGGCCTGCATTTTTGAAACCCGCTATGTTCAGTGGTTTCATATGTTTCGAGTGGTTGTGTGTGTGTGGGTTTCTGTGTCAGTTGGTAGTTCGTTTGGTGCAGGTTCGTGCATGTTGTTGTTCCCAACTACAACATCAACTCTGAGTTGTTACAAACCACGAGGTCTGTTGATGAACACAGAGTTGTTTATAAACGCTGCGTTTCGGTATACCGTGCTTTCAGCATTTTCAGTTTTGTAAACTTGTTCATTGTCATGTGCCTCGTTTCCTTATAGATTTTACGAAGCTAGACGTTTAACTCTTGTCTGCTACGTGCTGGTTGTTTGTTTGCTCGTATTCACTACATTATCGCGGGGGGGAGGGGGGGGCACGAGTGCTGGGTTGATTTTCCGAGCCCCCCCCCCACCCCCACCAGCCCCAGCACCGCGTGAGCCCCTGACTCCAAGCAACAAGTTCACAAACCTCACCTTACGGCAAATATTGCTCACTGACAGTCTGATACGTAGGACTTTTTCCATGTGTCGGCTTGTGTGGTTGAGACAAAGACCTTGTTTGATTGAGAAGCTATGAAACACTGGTATTTACGGTGCTTCTGCTTATTGGGAATATATTTCTATGTGGTCCGTTGTTTATAAACACCTAGCCTTGTTTATAAACAAATAATGAGTTGTCCATAAACACATGGTTGGCTTATGTGGAAACTGGTGCCTTTGTGCGTAAGCCTGTCTTCCCGTGTAGACAAAAGTGCTGTTGCTACATAGCCCAGAGGTCCAGTCTTTGCCGCCATCATAACCATATATAGGACCAGAGGCATATGAAGGGATTGATTGTATATTTGTATATCAAACCACAAAGACTTCTGGCACAGATACTTGTGCACATGGAAGCCATGCGAGATCATGCAAAGGCCTGGACCACAAGGATTTGTGGAGCTTTATCATTCCCCGAGAGGCTTGAGCGGCAGCGACCCCATAAAACCAGATGTCCGCATTCATACTGATCCAGATGCTCGCTGTTTTGGATTGTAGACTATGGGTAGCCAAGGCTGTCGTACCTATAGCAAACAGCAGGACATGACCATTCGCACACTTAAAGACAAGTAGCAAGCTGGTTAACCATGGGCAGCTTCTATTCCGTGACTCTTTGACAGCCACACATGCTACATGCAATGACAAAGCACTGACCTAAACACCTATTTCGAATCCTGCGCACTTTGTCAAATAGGTACGCCAATTCAGTGCGTACATGTTCTCCAGCAACCAAACATTGCATGCAAAGCAGATGATGCCTTGAGTTCTGGTGTTGGGTGGATTGGCCTGATAGGATGAATAGTCTTGCCGGGATAAGATATACGGCTCCGTGAGGGACGTGTCGAGTCTATGCGGCCTACCCCGAGACGTGGTTTGATAAAGTCGACAATTACACGGTATTTACGGTGCTTCCTGCCTGTTATAGTTGTTGTGGCAAAAGTTTGAATACGTAGCCAATCAATACCGAGGTGTGGTAACCGTTGGCGTCTGATTATGCACATGTTAAAGCTGGCCTTGAATACAGTACTCAGGAATAGAAGTGGGCGGTACTTTGTGGTGTAATGCCGAGTGTACGTTTCAAGTGTTTGAGGTTGTCAAAATGTGGATATGACACCACAAATGGGTCTGCACAAACCCAAGCCCCACACCAACCTGCTTTCAAAATATGTAATATCTAAACATACACCATGTATACAAATATGTTAAACAACAATTTTTGTATGCTGTTTATACTCTGTGTAGAGATGCAATGTATATGCATATATTTTATATCACATAAGTATATGTACAATAACCTGTTATACACATTAACTTCTAGTTTACACTCTACAGTATGCATATATACATATAGGTGTGAATAGTTATATGTATGTATATATATATATATATACCATTAACAGTTACACATAGATGTCGAATGGTATATTCGAATGTGTACATAGTACGTGCTGCAAATATGTGTTTAAGGTTTTCTGATAGATAAATAAATGAATAAATGAATATCTATATCTTTTTCTATATATATATATGTACACATACAAATACGTGCGTACATACACACGTATACACATACATACATTTGCACATATGGTACATATCCAGACAAGAACATGTGTATACATGCATACATGCATGCATACACACATACAGACATGCATACATACATACATCCACACTTACATATGTACATATTTCTGTTTGTCTCCATGTTAGATCTCAGTAATAATAAGCATATTATACAAACTATGCTTTCGTATGAGCAATATCGCATATCACATACCAGCTACTTTATTCATTTTGTATGTATACGTGCGTATATATCACGTCTTTCACGTCTTTCGGGCGATGACTCCATGTTGGTTGCGGCCCATGTGGCATCTAATTAAAGTGAAACTGAAAAGACGACGGACTCACCATCCTGTCCAATCGTTCCGCAAAAACGCATCTTTCTGCCGCTGCCCCTGGGAAAGACAGCCAATCTCGAGAAGGGGGGCGAGATGCTGGCGGGAGGATGGACGGAAGACCAGGGTGGCGGGTACACCACTGTTCCAAAGTCGGAGGGAGAGCCTGACGAGATCACCAAGAACGGTTTCCCTGGCTAGGGCTGTATGATGGCGCGATGGAGGAGAGTCGACGCCAGGGGTACTGGAGAACCCACTCCAGCCTCCCACATGAATAACAAACGCCGTGTTCTCATGAGGGCCATCAAAGAACGAAGGGCACACACCTCCGGACAGGGATTCCAGACACTCTTGGTGTGTATAAGTAACGCAGCTGCGAAGGCCAACAGCATGCATATCACACCAGGGGCCGGGCCCGACAAGAACCCAAGTCACCTCCGCACACGGCTGCCAAACTGCGGTGAAAGTGAGGTGAGAGACTTCCAAGGTGTCGAGTACAAGACTGCTGTCTCGGAAGGTGCACGCGTCCGGCTCGACATAGTCAGGCTCTGGGACAAGCCACTCGACGATGTCGGTCTGGCAGACCCACTCCAAGATTTCCTGCATTGCAACTGAGACTTGTGGCAGAAAGTCTCCTTGTCGGAAGTGTTCGAGCAAGACTTCTGCAGTGACCCGCAGCCGGGGTGTAGAGGCGCAGACACAAGAGAAGGCCTCTCTGGTGCGTTGCCAAAGGGTCTCAGAAGAGGGTTGCTCATCACCAAGAGGGAGATCATGGGTAATCATGGAGACACAATCCATGACTTCAGCGATCGGGCGCTCCTCCTCTGGCACCCACTCTCCTTGTGGGAAGGAAAGGACAGGGCCCTGAGCCTGGAGAACCGGGGCCTGCACAGCACCGGCATCCTCAGCTCGAACGCTGCCTTGGCCGGGCTCGGCCGCACAGGCAAACCCCGAAACACACAGGCGGCGACGGCATTCCGTGTTGTAGGCGAGGTGTTTGCAGAGCTTAAGGTTCGTACCAAAGTGCCGCATGCAGTACTGACATTGGTGGCCCGTCAGAACGCCCCGTCCCACCGTCTGTCGACCATGTGTTTTGAAGGCATGGACCGACCACGTCTGACGGTTAGGAAAGGTCTTGGCACAGAGCCCACAACAGTACCTTTTGTCCCAGGAAGACGGTGGGGGAACCGACAGAATCCCGCCTGCAAAGCGCAGCTGCCTGGCCAATAGCCCCCGGTGGTAGCCAGAACTGGCAACCCATGCTTCACGACGGACAGCTCGAGCCTGCGCTTGTCGCAAGATCCGTTTCCATGAGTTAGGACGGGATTGCATGTCAGCGCACCATACAGTCCACTGGGCGCGGAGAGCAGCAGGCCCATCGCCTGGGCAGGCAAGGTTGTGAAGCCAATTGAGGGAGTCCCGCACACTCTCTAGCCAAGTCTTCTCGGCGTGAGCAAGGGCCCAAAATTCTCGTGAGCTAACAGCAACACAGGACTGCAGGTGTCGGAGTCTGGCCATGTGGAGCAAGGTCTCCATCGTAGGAAGTCCAATAAGGGACAAGGCCCTCTGCGCCCCGAGTCGACGGGCTGCCTCAGCCTTGTATGCTGGCCGCATCATGGCATAAACCATCTGGTGATATGCGGAGGAAAGGCACTGTGATTCAAGGGGCTCCAGGGTCCGCCACGTGCCGGCCCCATACAGCAGTACAGACAAAACCAAGGACTCGTAAAGATTGGTTTTGTCTTTCCAGGCTACACACGGTGATGCGAAGATATGTTTCCTCCGCTTGGTGAAGGCAACCCAGGCCAGAGCGACTCGGTGCCTAATCTCTCGAATCAGTGCTCCAGTTTGATGTAGCTGGCCTCCCAGGTGCTTGTAAAGGGGAACAAGCTTGATGCGTGCATCCGGCCATAGTCGGCTGCTGGTAGCAATAGTAGCCGGGTTGTCTCGGAACAGGCGGGCACGTTCCTTACGTGAGCCGGCACCACGTAGGGAGACAATGGCCTCAGTCTTGCCTTTGTCCAAATTGGGGAGCAGGGCCCGTCCGAGGCATCCATCAAGTAGGGCCCCAGCTGTGACACTGAGTTTCTCAGCTAGGGCATCCGCAGATCGGCTGCGTACCATGAGGGCAGAGTCATCCATCCAGGTGCAATCTAGCAGCGGCAAGGAGTGCTCAGCAGGCTGCGAGGGTGGCCAAGGAGAGTTAAGCATGTCAAGGTGCCAGGGAATCCGATCAATGCCCACTGCCTCATCGACAACTTCTCTGGTTCGTTTGAGAACTTCAGCAAAGACATAGCTGAAGATGAGATCGGCGAGGTTGTCACCTGGGCGTGTGCCTATGCCTGTCTCCGTGAGGAGTTGACCATGTTCGAAGCGGAACCACGTGTGCTGGAGGGCCTCACAGGTCACGGCATCCAACCACGGGGAAGCCCCCGCATCCCGGAACAAGGAACTGTCGCGTAAGTGGCTGCGAAGGTCGTGGGCGAGGCCTGGTGGCAAGTCCACGGCCCTCAAGACCGATTGTATGTCATCCTCAGACCCCTGGAAGCCGGTCACCATAGGCCGCACTATCCGGTAAAAGGCTTCACGGAGGTCAAGGAAGATAACAGCCTGGGAGGTGTCTTCGGAAATACACCATGCCTGATGCAACCTCACAACGTGAGCTGCCAACGTAACCGGCCGTTTAGGCAAGCCGCCCACCTGCAGGGGAGAGGCCACAGCCTCCAGTGCGGGCACATTCTTCGTCCTGAGCAAACTGTGATAGGCTTTGCCAATCGTCGACGACACTAGAATTCCTCGATAGGAGCTGCAGACGGCCGGCGACGACTTACCTTTCCAGACCGCATAGAGAGATCCCCCCTTGAAGTGGAGGGGTTCTTCAACTCTCATGGCACATTTTAGTATGACCGCGTAGAGAGCTCGAGCCGCAGGCCCAGGGACAGCATGTAAGGCTTCTGCCGGCACTCCATCAATGCCAAACGCCCTGTGGAGCATGGTGCAACGAAAGGCCTTCTCCAAGTCGGAGCAGTTTCCTGGCCATCTCAGCACCTTTGACGGCAACCATGCAGCACTTCAAGTTTACACGGACGGCTCGTTTGACGGCCGTCATAGCTCCTGGGCCTTTGCGGTCTTCGGCACGGATAGCGGAGGGTCCTACCTGCAGGGGTGGGCAGCTGGTCGTGTCGTCACTGACGAGCAACACTCGGGGTACGTCGGGGCCAATCGCCATACTGCACTGGTCGGGGAACAGTCGGCTTTGCTTTGGGCGACAATATGGGCCCTTCAGACCCCACACCATCAAGAGACTGCCTTCTTTGCGGACTGTCAGGTTGCGCTTTCCCAAACTACGGGAGAGTTTGGTGCCACTGACCCCGATAGCCTTGCTAATGTTTGCAGGCACGCTTTCCAAGCACTCGCTGCCCACAAAACTACCAGATGCCCAGATATCCACCATGTCCGTTCCCACCAGGGTGTCCTGGAAAATGAGGTGGTCGACCGCCTTGCCAAGTGGGCCTGCCACATCAACAATGATGATCAGCTTCCCTCACATATGTGCGTCGCGGCCGGATGCTGCCGTTCTCCCAGCTTTTCATGGTTTTGGTTGGCCCTTGAAGCTTCCAGGCATCCTGGACTGTGGCCACGTTACCATGGTTCTGGATTTGTCGATTGTGATCGCCCAGGGGAACCGCCCGTCCTCAGTTCGGACCGGTGCTGCAGCTTCTTTGGACTCACAAGATCGGATGGGGCTGATTCCCAACGGCACCCCCTGGTTGTTACGCTTTGCCTCTTCACTCTGAACACCCAAACGCTTTCGGAACCCTCTGCGGCCTTGGGACCAGCTGTTGATGACGGCAGCGATGGCTTCAAGGGCCGCGCGGCCTTCCTGCGCGAACAGTTTGATTACTATGGCGCTCATGTCGTTGCGTTGCAGGAGGCCAGGGCGCCAGCGGATAGTATGCATGTATCTGCGACACACATTCGCCTCTGCACAGGTCGGGATTCCCGTGGGAACTATGGGGTCGAACTATGGCTCTCCCGCAAACACTCATTTGCCACCCTTGGCGGTGTGCCACTGTTCTTCGAGGCGCCGCACCTTTTGGTCCTCCATTCCAGCCCCCGCGACCTGTTTGTCAGATACTGCAGAGGTGAACTGCGTATCCTCTTCATTTCTGCTCATGCCCCTGTGTCAGTGTGTCCGCACAGGGATACTTGGTGGCGAGAATTCCGGGCAAACATTGACCGTTTTAGTCGGGACAACTACATTGTCATTTTGGGCGACCTCAACGCCCACTTTGCCGACAGCATTCTTGGCACTGTTGGCGATTTGGTTTTCCCCACAAAGCACACCTTGGCTCCATCACTGCCTGACATTCTCTGTACGCACCGGATGTGGATTCCTTCTACGTTCAGCACTTGTCATCCGGGCCCCACAGAGACTTGGTGGCCCCCCGGCGGTGGTCCTGGGGCCCGCCTGGACTACGCGATCTTGCCGACCTCATGGCACGTTGAGGATGGAGGCTCTGCAGTCTTCACGGCACTCGATTGGGGGCAAAGCAATATCGACCACTGTGCCCTGCGCACTTGGGCTACCTTCCACAGCTCGGGTCGCCACAGCCATCACGCCGGACGACCAGCTTTCGACCGGGAGTCCATGCTCTCCACACAGGGGAAAGACACCCTTAAGACCATCTTTGCTTCGGTACCTGCCCAGCCCTGGGACCTCAATGTCCATGAACACTATGCCAGGGTCCAAGACTACTTGGTACGGTCTCTATCCACAGCCTTTCCTCCAGTGCGCGGCCGTTGTCGGTCCTCCCACTCTAGCGCGCAGACATGGCAAATTCGGCAGCGTCGGATTTGGCTCCGTAGGCGTATCACACGCCTAAGCACCACCATTACCCAATTCAATCTGCGCTGTGCTGTCTACGGATGGGCTCTTCGGCTTCGCTTTGAGGTTGCACTTGTCGTGTATTCTTTGGTTCGTGGCCGCGACTTGTGCAAACTTGTGTCCTTCATCGGGGACTTGCGTGATACGAAGCAAGCCCTCCGTCGCCATATCAGACTGGACATGTCGAGCCGCATCTCTCATGCAGCCCAGGAGGCCCCTTGTACCAGTACAGGCAACGTGGTTTCCCGCCTGCAGTGTTTGCTGGGTCCTTCCAGCCGCAAGTCTAGACCTCCTCGGGGTCTACCTGGCCTCCGCCTGAAGGACGGCACTGCCGCGCAAGATCCTGCTGATGTCGAAAGAGCCTGGGTTGAGCACTTCTCTTCGATTGAAGCCGGAGTCACCAAGGACCCACAATCCCTTGCTAGTTCCTGCATCGCAGCCCAGCTGAAACGCGACCTGTCGGATCTTGTGATTGCTCCTGATGAGCTTCCTTGCAGTGCCCAGTTCAGAGAGTACTTCCGTGGGGAGCGCATGGGGTAGCGGCCAGACACCTGGTCTGACCAGACTCATCGCGATAGACAATTGGTGCCCTGGAACGAAAGACACTGCGGTCAGGTCATAAACCTGTGTGGCCGGTAGGTGCTCTGCCAAGGAAAGGACGGGGACCTGTCTAAGCCTGACCTCTGCCTGGTGCTCAATAAGGGTGTCGAGGAGAGTCGCAGCATTAAAGAACGCAAGGGAACCCGGCGCACGAACCGCCTCATCCAATAAGGTGGTGAGGCCGTCTCCATCAATGCACTCCCAGAACTCAACAACCTCAAGGCCAGCACCGTAAGCGGGGGCTGGCGGACCATAGTAATTGGCGAGACCGGGTGCAGGTCGCCTCAACCAGAGCGGACGGGGTATCTCGAGTACCCCAGCATGAGTCAGGACACTCCTCTCATCGCTGCTCCCAGTTTTCATGCGGCCAGGGATCTGAACCCCATTTGCCTGTTGGAAGCAAGTGTGTAATAGCATCCAGAGAACAAGCCTGTTGCAACGGACCGGTGTCCGGATGTCCCTGCCACTCCCTGGCTTGGGCATGTGCAGGTTGGTATACACCAGGCCGAGGAGGGATAGGTGGGAAGCACCTATGGCGACCATACCTCGGAGGGCATAGCACAGAATCCAGAGTGAATCGGAGGCAGTAACAGCCATGAGGAAGAGGAGGACAGAGGTAACAATTCTGGCGCCTGTGGAGAAGGCAACTTGCAAAATACCAGAAATGCACATGGCTACTCGACTCTCCCAAGCATGTTGACCGGGTGAATCTGCGTCCATCGACCCAAGTCCAGGTGGGATGCCGGCAGAGAACCTCAGGCCTGTCGAAGGGCCGTTGGGGTCATCCGGAGGCTGCATGTCATCGTCATCCCCGTCATCCGCGTCGGGTTGGTCTCCATTGTCGTCAGGCCCTCTGGGTGACTCGACGCCTCGGTACCACCGCGGGGCAAACTCAATGGTGAGGGTCTGGCCGGCATGAACACGGCGGGAATGATTCTCCAAACCGGGTGCCGATGCCCCCCCATGCAGGCGGACACAATGTCCGGGTGGACATCTGCGCATTTGCCTGTTACATATCTCTGCCACGTCCACGATGCCGTCGGGCGCAGAGGCCCACGAAATCCCCAGGAGGATCGGACGCAAGTCCAGAACAAAGGGAACACGGCCCGAGCCAGGGGTTCGGACAGCAAGAAAGACTTGTTTTGAGGCAAGGCCACGATGCGAATGGTTTCTGATCGGAGGCCATGCTGGCATAAAGGTCAGCGAGGTGGGAGAGATGTCGAGGTATTGAGCTACAACCACCCACATCGGGGTGCGGTAAGGGCGGCGTGCAGCAAATCTCTGATGGAGCTGATCGGTGAGCAGCCAAACCCCATCTTCGGCTGGCATGGGAAAGACCGGGTCATCATGCCAATCCATATGTGCCCGAAACATCTGTTCGAAGTCCAACGGCGGTGCGAGAGCATGTTCTGTCGGGCAGATGGAAATTAGATCGCCCGGCTGGACAAAAATGCGCGCCTCGGCCGGAACGGCCCAGGGCACATCCTTGACGAATATCTGCATCGGGTCATCCTCTTGAATCCCGGCCAAACGGCAGACATCTCCAACGGAGAGGCTGGCTGGGACAAATTCCGTGAAGATTCGAACAGGGCTGTGGTAGCAAACAAACAGCACTGGTATCCCTGCGGCCGGCCACGCCGGAATGGCCAAAACACACGCAAATGAAAAAGGCGGCTGTACCTGGACAGGAAGCATTTGAGGAAAGAGATGCGCCCTTTCCGCTTCCCTCTCCCTGGCTACAAGGGGAAGAATGTCTGCAGTCGTGGATGGGAGTCTGGCCGCAACAGAAACAATCTCTCCTTGATATTCAGGGGAGAGGATGAGGAAGTGCATGGTGGTGGCTTCCTGGTCCAAGCAGGGCTCCGTGGCAAAGTCGAGCTCCTCAGAGCCCTCAGGTATGCTATCCCCAATGTCTCCCCACCATGCGCCCACTTCGCGGCGCCGATCCGGAGGAGCCGGCTGCACAACTGGCAGGGACGAGGAATTGGAGGAGGCCGAGGATAAAGCAAGACGTTGCGGGACATAACCTAGCCTGAAAACCTGGCCTGGCACAGTCCTTTGAATACCTGTCTGTTCCTCCTGGTCCAAAACAGCAATTTGCCAGCCCCGCGGGGCATCAAAGTCCTGGAGCAGGGCATCAAGGTCAAGCCGTCCGCTCGGGGCATGGTGCGACCGCCAGTGCTGCCCTAGAGCACGGCAATCTAGAAGGACCAGATGCCCGTAGAAACCTCCATCGGCATTGGCTTCAGCGACCGCGACGACATTCCGGCACGGTGTGCCCCCAATGGCGACGTCAGTCTGTCTGGAACAAGCCGCGAAAAGTCGAAGCCTGTGTATGTGGACCTGAAGTGCCGCTGCGATGCTACTCCTGTACCTGATATGCTCCTCGGGATCTATCAGGTGCAGGCCACATTGGTCATGAGTCACCAGACAGTAGGCACTATCGATCGACGGTGCAGGGACCTCGGCGTCAGGTGTCACAACCACACGCCTAAGGAGCATTTGCCCTAGGACAGGCAAAGAGGGAGGAGGATATGCTACCGGGAGGAAACAAATAAGCGCACCCGGAAACACATGGACCGGCTCCTCTGTTGTCAGCAGCAGCTCATCATGCACAAGCCAAATGTCCACGTCGAGTGAGTGCGGGAGCCCCGCGATCTGAACAAGCTCATGTCTGCAGACATAGTCTGGAATAGACGTGGTGAAGAGGCGCCGATCAAGCAGAGATGTGTCAAGGCAAACGCCGTGGGACGTGCGATCCCAATTCGGCGCCGCCAGAAAGACGGCGGTACCCGGGCGAGGCTGTGGCAAGATGGAGAGCAAAGAGGGAAAAACGTTGCGTATAGAGGGGCAGCGAGCAGCCTGCAGGGCTACTACGAGCTCCTCCTCTGTGCACGGAACTTGAATGGCAACAGTGGCATTTTCCGTGCGAAAACCCTCTTTGAGCACCGCGCAGTGAATCCACTGAGTGTTGTCACTGTGCTCGCTGTCGGAGCCGGATGCATCAAAGTCGACGATGCCCCCTAAATCGAGGAAGGGGGGGAGGCTTGGCATCCATTGTCCTCCAAGGGCAAGCGTGGAGGCATAGACCCACGCCGGCACAGAAAGGGCAATGTTACCGATTCCCTCTAGGCTGCGGCAAATCTGTGCAACCAGGCCAACTTCGCCCCTGCTCCCAAAAGACTGGACAGCATGCAGACAGCCACGCAGGGATAGCCAGTCAGGCACAGGAAGGAATTTGCCCGTGGCACAACTTGCACGGTCGAGCAGGGCATGTGAAATGGACGCATATCTTGTAAAACGGTGCACAAGTGCCTTGACAATAGCAGAGGAGCCCGAAATGGCGTCATCGGTGGGAGGATGAGCAGTCAAAAAGGCAACTGCATAACATTCCGAACGGTAGTCGGCTCCTGTCTGCCCGTTGGGTGTCGTTTCTTGGCCAGAACAACCAGTATTGGTGGGGTTGCGACCGACAGGAGAAGCGGTAGCAGGCACTGGGTTCGTCCTGTCTGGTCCAGTCTGACCATCTGGGGCGTCCTCCTCATCGCTGTCAGCCTCCCCCTGGGAATCATCAGAGGCAAGGGAAGATGGTGGGGGAGCGTCTGAGATGAGTTCAGAGTTAAGGCGATAGCCAAAGATCAGGACGGACCCCTCGGGCGACATGCCCCTCTCAACTGCAGCAACTCTAGTACAGACAACGTGATGCAGCGTAGGAGGGCGCAGACCCAGCCAATCAGCAAAACCCAAGAGATCGTCAATGCCTTCAGTGTAGGTAGTGATCACCCCAACGTTGGCCGGTCTTCCGTCAAGGAAGAGAAGGCGCCCTTGACGACCCGGGAGCGCCCGGAGCGGGAAGACAGCAAGCGCTCCTTGGCAAGCCCCTCGTGGCAATAGTCTCTGAGGTGGCACTGGCCAAGGGGCCGAACGAAGAGAACGTCAGACGCGGTCCTCTCAACAAGGTCGGCGAGTCGGCTAGTCAAGGGGGCGACATCCACCTGATCCAAATCGAAGACCCTATGCTGATCAGATCTCAGAACCAATAGCCTGTTGCCTGGTGGAGACTCAGGAAGCACCGGATCCGGGAGCCATGGCACATGGTGACCAAGACGTTCAGCGAGATGCCCAAACCATTCAGGTGGGCTGTGTGGCGGCCGGAATTGGAGGACGTACCCTGCCCCAACATGGAAACTCTCACCCGGTGTTTGAGGGGCCAGCGACCCAGCCACAAAGAGGCTCCATGTCATGGCGGAGTGACGAGCTGCCTCATGCTGGCACTCCCAGAAGGTCACCGGGCTGGCAACGACCTTGGCGTATATGGGACCTTCGATCCCACTCATGTCAAAGACAATGGTGTGCCTGCCACTAGGGGCATGCCAAGTTGGGACTAGAACCAGAGACCCGTAATCACGCCCAATCTGGGGCTGCGTCGGAATGAGGAGATCAAAGAAGGGTGGCAATCTCCCCTCCAAGGCGGTCTGTACATAGCGGAAGGCTTCCTGTTCAGTACAGGGCAGGCCAACTGTCGGTGTAGTAGTCAGGACATGGTAGCCCGGAATATAGACCTGAAAGGTGCAGGGGGCAAACGTCTTGGCTGTGGCGGACATAAGACCTGCAGATGCGGTCTCGCTGTGTCCATAAACAGTGATGGGCCTACTGCCTCTAAGTTGCTGGGCATAGTTTTCGGCCTCGTCAGCACTTATGGAGGCTCTCCTCGGGTAAAGGTAGGCTGGCAGAGGGGCCGTTCCACTGGGGCCAGCGTCCACCGGCTGTGCTGGAGTCAGAGAGGCGAGCTCCAGGCCGTGATCGCCTCTGGGAGAACGGCTACGGAGCGACAGGTCGCTCCCCTGATCAGATGCTTCGTCAATTGGGTCCTCATCTTGACCGGTTCCGGATTCAGCACCTTCGTCCCCGCCATCTGCTTGTTGCTGACTGTTCGTGCTGTAATCGCTATCTGGAACAGCACGAAAGACAATGATGTCACCAGAAGTGATCTCAAGGTAGTAGCCCCGAGATTCCCGCCCGACAACCTCTATGTCTACACTTCGGGGAAGCTCCTTATCGTGTGCCCGAAGGACTGTCGGGAGATGGAGGCTGTTTGAGGACTGGCACCAACCAAAGGGTCTCACCCCAATGGGACGAAAGTCAAGGAAGGCATAAACTGTCGGGTCGTCGCCCGTGACTGGGGACCCGGTGGACCCAGAGGGCAGGTCCACCAACATCGCAATGCCGTAGCAACAGCGCCCATGTAGGCACAAGTCAGCAATGAGCGGCCCCGTGGCAAGAGTAAAGCTCGTGCTATCAACTCGACTTCCAACTGTCGTGGCCGCGGCAGCATGCATGTGTTCATGGGAGCTTAGTGGTGTCTGAAGGAACCAGCGATGTTCGCCATACAGCAAACAAACCCCTTCCGGCGGGCCTGCACGCATGGACTCAAGGGAAGCCCAAAGGTTGGGTTGTCGCAACATGGCACCCTGGGTCGGCCCAGGTCGGTGAGGGTGCCTTTCATCACAGACGGTCAAAAGCGCACCGTGCGCCAACAGCAGGTCTTCACCGATAGGGTGCGGCGTCCGGGATCGGCCTATGTACAGGTCAACATTGAAGCTCCCGACCGGAATCATAGGGATCATAAAAGAGACCCAATCTGCAAAACTGAGTTTGGCAGGAAGGACCGTGGCAAAGATGTGTCCTCCCGCAGGGCGCAGGTTCAGCACAACCGTGGCATGGTCATGCTCCTCGAGGGCACCTGTGTACGCAACATAGGTGAGCACACCATCGTGCGGAGAAGGGTCTACAGGAGAGATACAATCTAGTAGCTCAAATGGAAGCGTAGCCGCAGTATGCCTCACTGACATGAGCAGGTCTGAGGCCTTGGCACCCTGCGGGACCTCCAGAGTGACGAAACTCGTCTGATAATGCGGAGCCATGACGGCGACGCATATGCGGGGAGCATGGCTTCCATCTGGTCTTGGTAAAGGCGGGGGTGTCTCATCGGGCACCGATCCCATAGTCTGGGTGTTGTTCAAGGCGCTCCGACCCGCGTGGTCCGCGAGAAAGGTTCCCGCCAAGACTGTGAGCTCGCTGGCCAAGTCCTCCGGCACGGCCCACACACAAACCGGTAGACTGACAAACCCAAAGGCCCACATCCACAGGCACACAAAGGATCTGGCAAAAGGGCCATGGAAGCGGCGGTGTCTGTTCCTGTGTTTGAGTCTTTCGATCCGCCAAACAAGCGGTGGTCGAGTCGGTGTGGCAACGCAGAGTGGTGCAAGACACTCCCAAGGGGCGCAGCCAAGTGGGGAGGCTGCAAGGCGCCGAAGTGGAAAGCAACGCCGCGGTATTCCGTGAAAAAGTAATCGGCAGAGGCTGGCAAGGACAAGGCCTCGAAGTGCAAGGCAGATTGCGTGGAGCGCCGGTCCAACAAGATGCAAGGCATACGTCACGTGGTCCCTATCTGGTTGGTACCCCAGAGCCACCCATTTACCTATTAGGCACCAGAAGGGGGACGACTTAACGCCACAAAAGCCAGTAAACTGGCGGCTGCTGTGGTCACAGGCGGCGACATCAACGCCAGCAAAGCCCCCGGGTTGGTACCCCAGAGCCACCGATGTACCTATTTGGCACCCAGGGGCGTGCGTGTTTCGGAGCAATTCAGGCCCCAGCCATTCCTGCATAGGACCTCCAACAGCATCAGCAAGAGGTCCGCAATCTTGTACCGAAGGGGAACCCCAGCCAAAGGCACGATCCCACTGTAGAGCTCCTATGGCCCAACAGGCAGGTGCACGACTGAATCCAAGGCCTTGTGGCGGGGGAGGCCACCCCAACCTGGAAACCAAACAGGTGGGCGGTCCTCGCGAGGAAAAGGCAGCAGTCCCACAACAAAGCCCACGAACAAAGTGAGCTTGCTGCAGGTGCCGCAGTGACACAACAGAGGCAAGGAGCCGTAGAACCCTTATGGTCGAGGAGGCAGGTAAGCGGCTAAATCCAGTGCCTTGTGGCGTGGGAGGCCAGCCCAACCTGGAACCCAAACAGGTGAGCAGTCCTCGCGAGGAAGAAACAGCAGTCCTCCAACAGGACCCACAAAACCCGTGAGCCTGCTGTAGGTGCCGCAACAACATGTCAGGGACGAGGGAGGAGCAGGGACTGGAGATGAACCGCTCCGGCGAAGGAGAGAAAACCCTACCACAAGCCCAGTGGTGAGTGATCTCCCGCGAGGAAGAAGCCTGAAGGCATCCGTCGGAAGATGTGCCAAAACAAGCACCTCGCGGCGGAGCCCCGGAAAAGAGAGGGCAAGGACATTCCCAGGGTACAGGACAAAAGCCAAAATCGCCTGTACAGACTATGTTCAGAGGCGGCTCAGCACTATTTACACACAAGCTGCAAGAGCGAACGGATCGAGACAGCATATCCTGCCTAGCACAGTCCCTAGAAAGTTGACCGAAAGGGAACTGGAGCGCAGGAGACCCAACCCCACAGGTCTCAACTACGACCGGCCCTGCCAGCCCTTTTTTGGGAAAGTGCCAAGCAAGAATTCGTCTGGATCCCTTGCGCTTCAAGCTCAGGTCGGATCGTCCTTGCCATCCTTCTTGCGATGTCCCTCCGAGTCTCCGCTGTGGTCGTCGTCCTCGATCGTGGTTGGGATGGGCAGCTTGGCCGGATGGATCGGTCGCAGAAAAGCGGTGTCTTTGGCCTGCGGCCCACCGAACGGCTCTGTCGCACGTCTGTGTGCATGTCTCCAGCACTTTC
Organism: Symbiodinium sp. CCMP2456; assembly: GCA_905221635.1. Classification (NCBI taxonomy): domain Eukaryota; class Dinophyceae; order Suessiales; family Symbiodiniaceae; genus Symbiodinium; species Symbiodinium sp. CCMP2456. Next base: position 67,374 of record CAJNDV010035763.1, read on the forward strand.
GTACGGCGTAGTCCTGACACTGGGTGATACAGGCTTGACTTTGGCATAGGAGCTGCCCGGCGAAGCCTGATACGGTGCCCCTCCTGTCAGTTCTCCTGAGTAGTCCACAGGAGGGGGCACTGGAGGTACCTGAGCAGGCGGCATATGGGGCCAAGGCGCCGTTGTCGTGACCGACGACGGTTTGCGAGCATCCTTCATGTCCACATCGCCGCCAAGGACCTCCAGTCCAGGCGGAGCTCCACCAAAGGACGGCATGCCATGGCCTCCCAGGCGGGGATCCGAAGCCTGGCTCGCACTGGCCGCAAGTGCCCGCTGAAAGATCTCGTCCGCATCCTCGTCCTCTGCCTTTCGCCAGGTCTCGAACATCCTGTCCATCCGCACGTCTGTCTCCTGTGCTATGGAAGGTGCCCCTGTTGAGTGCACCCTTAGCAAGGCTTGGCGTGAGGCCTCCTGATCCGCGAGTGCCTTCTCCATGTCCGCGGCCAGCCTGTCCATGTCCTTCGTGTAGCGACAGTACTCTTTGGCGTAAGCCGTTTTCATGTCCTCGTGGAACTTTTTCCAGAGAGATGCGCGGTCTGTCTGGTTCTTGGCTATAGATGCCACCTTCTGTTCCGTCTTCCTGGTGTGGTTCAGTGCCGTCTGAATGAGATTGACAAACGACGGCGTTCCACTCGAACCACTGGCCTCCATGGATCTCTCCCATTCCTGCCTGGCCTTTCTGCTGTCGTACGTGGGGAAGCTGGAGGATGGCTCCATATTCTTGGGCCAAGCACCACGCCAGTACTTGTACCCATATTGCTGTCCTCCCTGCTCTGCGTAGCTGTTGCCTTTCCATCCCTGCTTTCCCATATGAAAGCGAATGGACTTCCTGGGCACCCCGGAGCCGTGGTGAAGGAGTAGCCTCCTCCGTTGTAGGGCAGATAACAGCCGCCCCTGCCTGAGAGAGGCCCGGGCCTTAGAGCGCTTGGCTCTCTTATGGCGATGCCACGGAGGCGAATAGCAGTGCACTATGGCTCGCTGCTAAAAGGAACGGCAAGTCAAACTTGCCTGGGGCAATCAGCAATCGGCCCTCTGCGGTGTTCTGAGCCCTTGCGTATATATATATATATACACACACACACACATATATATATATATATATAGATAGTTGTATGCTCCAAAAATGCTTCTGTGACATCGGAACCCTTGCAAAACATGCAAGCCATGCATGTCACATATCCACGTGTCGGTATTCGACAGGGGCTGCGCAGTTGGTTTCGTCGTCAGCAGGCCGATCAGTGCAGAACCCCCCTAGCGGCCCTTGGCGGTCACACGGTCAGAGGGCTCACCGAAACAAGGATGTACCTCGCAAGCAAAGTTGGCAGCGATAGCGCGGGCACTCGAAATTCCCACTCCAGCATCTTGGCGCGGAGCCCAGGCCCTCAGTCCGAGTAGGTGTGTAGGTTGCCTTCCTATGCAATTTCGGAGCATCAGTGTTGTGAGAACAATGAGAATTCTGTGTCCGGTGAGGCGGAAAGTGGTGAGGTTTGTCAGCCGCTTTTGGGGCTTCAAACATGCTCTGCTTTGCAGGGCCTTCGTCTGCGAGGATCTAGCCGGCAAGGGTTCAACGCTCAGAGAAGCTGCAGCATCTGCAGCGGTTTCAGCCTCTCAGTCCCCTGTTCTGAGGACTGTCATCGCTCGAAGCGGCTTGGGGCAGCGCGAGCACATGATGTGAACAGGTGGACGAGAGATTCTGTTGCGAGAGGGCTAGACGGCTAGATGTGGGGTTGCAAGGGTCCAGACCGAGCTCCATCAGTTCCAGCTGATGGTCGGAACTAAAAGGTGCGAGTCTGAGTCTTTACCTGTGTGATTTGTCATCAGATCAAAATGTTCCAAGGCACCGGGCAGATAGTGAGCCCGCAATTTGGAACAATCCAAGCCGACGCTTAACGCCCTTGGCCCTAGGTGGGCATTAATGGGCCCAATCTTGACTTGCAACTGCGGCTAATGTTCCAAAGGAGCGGCGGACGACCATCCGCCATTCGCCCATAGACTTCTAGAACCAGGATTTCCTAAATGCGCCGTGCGCTCCAAACCTCTGTCAATAGCAAGCATTGGATTCTTGACCTGGATCTTCGGAGTCATGAGCGTTGTGACGAGGCTTGGTGCGAGTTGCGAAAAGCTGCACAGCCAGCTGCCCCAAAAACGAGAGGCTGCTAATTGCTGGGCCCGTCAGGCTCAGAAGGCTCAGCCAAAGCTTCTGTCATCTTGAGGTTAGGACCCGTTGTTGTTGCAGTCCGCTAGTACTCGTAAAGCGCTTTCGGCAGAGCTGTCACCATTGCATTGCAGCGCTGCAGTGCGCTGAGAACGCCGAAGCTCGAAGGTGATTGCTCCCAAAAGCAGTTGCCTTCCACAAAATTTAGGGATGTGAGCACCGCAACTAGTTGGCATTCATCAAAAACTCTCGAGCTTCTGAGATGATTGAGATGCATATCCGTAGACCACCGGTATCTTCGCGGAGGAGTACTTTCATGTTTCACCTGCTGCCGTTACCGTGACACTTGCCACACGAATCCTGCCTTGTTGCAAGTGGAAGTGCCACGGAGGGTGCGTCTTAGGCGTGAACCCTCGTCGTCGTGCAATGCATCAAATTCGGTGCTGCACCTCAGCCGCGAAGTGCATATCTTTCGCGAAGTCGTGGCAATCTTGGCTTGAAGTTTGCATGAAGGCATGCATTGAGGTACATGTCAGGGAGCTGAATCGGGCTGGGCTTGGCCAGGCCCTGCACGATTCAGCATGCACCTTCCAATTGCGTGGATGAGGGCACATGCGCAGCCGTAGTCGCATGCATCAGACTGCTGACATAAGCCGTAGAGGTCTCATGCAAGGTAAGAAGCAGCATCTCTGTGTGAGTGTGTATGTGGAAGTTGAAACTTGGCGACAGCTTGCTGCATGTCGGTTCCCTTTGCTTCGGGGGGCATTAGGTAACAGTGCGAGATCGTCAGCAGTGTGAGACGTGCGAGCACCACTTCTGGCCCTGATTTCTCCGTGTTCGCACCAGGCTTTCAGCATCGAGCTTTTGTAAAGGGCTCGTAGTACTTCAGGTAGTGCATACTTCTGACGAATGATAATTTGGACCTCGTGGATTTAGATGGGTGCTTTTGGAACACCTACTTGCGTAGGACCCCAGAGGATTCGAAGTCGGCGACCTGGATGCAAAAATGCATGCTACAATAGCTGCTGCTTGTGAAGCAGTGGCTCCTTCGTGCGAGCAGAGCTTTGGTGAGCACAGCGTTCTCGCTTGGTCACCGTTTGCAGTCAGAGCTTTGGCTGGCGGGAGGGGATGGAAGGAGACAGGCTGGGAGTTTGCGCTTGCCAGTGAGAGCCCAAGCTGCGACCTCGTCTTCGGTGCATACATGCACGGCCCGCACTTGCTGTTGTCCAGGGTCTGGACAAAGTCGAAGATTATGGCTGACAAGGCGCTGGAGTCCCTTCCTGCGGATGTTCATCCTGTGTAGTGCTGGTCATGTTGCTTTCGCTTGATTTTGTGGAGTGTCTAAGACAAGTTGTCGCGTCCCCGCAGCGCCCCTGGCTTGAAAAAGCCTTGGAGTGCTAATTGGGGGGAAGTCGTTGACTTCTGTGTGCTTGTTGGCGCGGACCCAAAGAGACTCTGGAGAAAGCCCGGTCACTGCACATTGGCTCTGAGGCCTCGTGAAGGGCCAGACAAGCAGTGAGGAACATGGAGGCCATGGCCGTGTTGCTTCATGACATGTGTTGGCTTTGGATCTAAATCTTGCTGCCCCTCAGTGTCTTGTGTCAGATCACTCACATCCTTGTGCAGTCATTGGCAATTGTAGGTTTTGTTGCTGCAGGTTTTCCACGAGTATGTCGCGGTTGTGAAGGCCAGTACAGGGGTCATGTTGGCAGGTTTCGTGCCGAACTTGTATCGGAGGACTGTGCCTTTCCAATTGCCGGCATATTACTAGGTGAAAGCCTTACTTCTGCTTGTCCTTCAGCTGCTTTAGATCTTGTGTTCGAAGTTGCCTCGTGCTAAGTCCTGTACCCTGCTGCTTTGATGGTCGGCAGCCCAGCAAAGCGCTGACACCTTTCCTGTTTTGCGCTGGCGGCCATGGCGCTCCAGGCCTGGACAATCGTTGAGGGTACCAACTCGAAGAAGGCGCAGTCGCAGTCGTCGTCGTTGCCGTTTCGTTGTGCCTCGTTGGTTGAGGGCGGCCGTGTGTCCTAAGTCGCAGGAGCGAGATGAGTCCTGCCAGGAGCAGGTTGGCACTTGCCCCGGCGGGAATTTTCCGGGTTCCTTCCATGGGCAGGGCAGGGGCAGCGCCTCAGCCGAGGAAAGCTCAAGGAGGAGTTCCAGAAGCCGCAGAAGCTCGAAAAGACCCGGGAAGGAGCGCTGCCAGGGCCGATGCACTTTTTGGCTTGGCTCCGCTGCGCTCCGCTGCGCTAGCGGCTTCGCTGTCGTGGATTCGCTCTGCTTCGCTTCTTTCTCTGTCTCTCGGCTCTTTGTGCTGCGCGCGAGGAGTCACCTGGACTCATGCAGCCAAGTGTTTCAAGAGGCGAAAAAGCAGCCTGGTTACTGCCTGCGCCCTACGGTCCGAAGCCAACCTCAGGCGCCTTGAGAAGCCAAGCTTGAGCAGTATGTAATGACCATGGATTCGTCTACGAGCATCGAATGCTTGAGTCTTCCTGAGAGGGTATCATTGGTCCGAGGGTATTGCAGTCGTCATCGCCCTTGTGGCATCCAGACAATTAATTTCTTGCTTCGCAAATCCGACTTGTTTGTCTGGAAGTGCAGTCTGGGCATCTGCTTTATGAGCTCACGTGCCAGGTTTCCATGCCGGTGATGAAACCCGCTCCGCCTCAGATGGGACAGGACGCGTCGCACGCCCGCTCGCGCGACGTGCAGCTCTGCTGTGCAAATGTCGCGCAGGAGGGACACCCTCATCTGAGCACCGCCTGGCTTTCGATGGACTGCAAGCCCATCGTAGCAGACTGCGGCCCAGCCAATGCTCATTTCCAGTGTCGGGTGTTTCTCTTTCTTAGACACCCTTCTGCTTCTATGTCCTCAGTTGAAATGATGCGCTTCCAGGCCTTTTCTGCCGCAGCTGCCGTACATGCCCAAAAGCAAATTGAAGCGTCTGCATGGTCGAGTGACTCCAGACTTTCTCTTGCATTTGGATGTTCCTTAAACATCAGCTTGCGCTTTGAGGCCGGACTGGCAGTTAGCCGGCTTTCTCTTCCGCGTGCGGCACAAAGACCCTTGTCCGGTTGTCAAACCACGGACCATCTGTTCTTTCCCAGGTCCGTGCCAGGCATGGGCCCTTGGTCAGCGAGGCAGAGCATCGTCTGCGATTTTGCAATGATGCCAACGAAGCTCGCGCAGTTTGCTAGGTCCGTGAGTTGTTGGATAGGATTTTGTTTGGCTTCGCTCGCATTCGGAGCTAGTGACAGCTAGTGCCAAGATCATGTGTCATGGTCTGCTGTCCGAATCACTCGTGTTTGTGTCGCAGTGCTCCCTCCTGCCAAGCGGGCGCCCACCCGGCTCGAGTGCTTGGTCAGCGGGCCTTCTAAGTGTTATCAAAACAAGAGGCAGCAGATTGTACCGTTGTCGCGATCTTGTTATCTGTGTTTTCATGGCATGGCTGCTACGAGCTTCAACATGCTTCCTGCATGCTGCTGCTCCCCCTTCGCAGAAAGCTTGTCTGAAACATGAGAAATTCCAAATTTTTGGCCATGTGCCTCACTCTCCTCGCAGGTCGCGCCACTCAGCGCTGTGCGACCTTCGCAAAGTCAACAGACGTGATGGCCTTGGGATTCAGGACAAGACAGTTCTTGGGCTCAGGCTCAGAATCAAGGATTGGTGCACCGGCCAAGGCATGCCCTGATTGTGTTGACAGTTACAGAAACCTAAGTTACCAGGATGCTCACTGCTTCACTCCATCATAACGGTGCCACGACACAGAATGGGCAGAGAACAGGTGAGCAGACAGCTCTCAGTAAGGTGCGAGACTTCGAGAACCGCACTGGCCCAGATGGAAAGTTAACAGTCAGTCAGACCCGTCGATGTCATTGGTAGTCTGGCTCGGCAGTCCGCAGGAAGACTTTGTGGTGAGGCGAATCTGTACGTCTCACCGTCTTAGCTTTACAAAGCACCCAGCTAAGGACTCGCTCGCTTTATCTCACATCGCTGGGTTTTCACTGAGGGAACGCCGTGAACGCAGTTCTTGAGCGTGGTGTCAGTCCAAGGTTACCCAGCCGTGCTTGTTCGATCGACAACTTTCGGGGCCGTGCCTTGGCCAAAAGTCGCTTTCCACCCGCTTTCTCAGAGAGACTCTCCGAGAGGTGGACCGCTGCAGAAGCACCAAAGCCGCCTGAGGCTTCGTGCATCTTCGTGCACTTTGCGGGTTTTTCTTTTCGCCATGGTCTGGTATTGTAGGAGACCCACAGCAGCCCTGACGATCAGCCATCTCTGTGGCACGATGTCGACCTTTATGCTCGTGGCTTACACAAGACTGGGCCAATAGGAGATCAGTCCGAGCCTTTGTCTTTCGCCAAGGTCAAGTCGTGGCTGGATGAGCCCACCTCGCTCCTGCGTTACGTGATCATCCGAGGTTTAGCTGTCTTTCAGACTCCGTGGCATCATGATTGAGGTTAGGCTGTCGATGCCAAGCAACAGCCGAGGTCAATGAAATGCCAATGGGCACCCTCCGAAAGTATGAGGTGCAGCCAAGCACTCAAGCTACATCATGATTGTCTGTCAGATTTGGATGCTGGATCTGTGCTTAGGCCCGATGCTCCAAACAATGTGATTGAGGAGGCATCCGGTACGACGGTTTCGGGAAGAAGGGGCGGTTTGCGCATCTGTCCCCACCAGGATGTAAAGGGCTCCAAGAAACTGGCGGCTTTTGGCCGTAGTCCAAGCAGTAGAGCGCACCATTGCTTCGGAATTCGCTTGAGGGACTGTCTGGTGCTGAGGGAAGCCAGTCCCTTTCAACTACGGCTGCTTCCCGCAGACGTATCGGGATCCAGAGAAGGCCAACAAACACAGGAGTGCATTGAGTAAATCTTTTGGGCTTCTCTTTCTGCTTGGCGAGGCTGACGACCTCTACGAGGCCCCAGGTGATGATGATCCGTTGGATGTGTCCGGTCCCGAGTGTCTAGCTTGGCAAACGGTCGAGACTTGCCATCGCCCGTTGCAGGATTGACCTCTCTGACACTCCAACGGAGGCCAGGAAGCTCTGAAACAGCGGTTGGCGATGTTGGTCATGGGGACCGGATGGGACTGGTCAGGTTGGCAAGGTTGTCCGCTGCCGTGTGCTCGGCGCCGTCTGCCTGATCGATGAAGGTCCTCTCATCCGCACAGTGACTCCGCACATGGATTTGTAGATACTCGTAGATGGCAGGCCAGGCAGATTGGAAGGTGATGGTTGTGAACGTGGACTCGTCTTCTTCCCAGCCTGCTCATCAGATGCCAGTTTGAAAGCCCTTCGTTTCTCAGGAAGAGTGCTCTCGCCAATGCCTACACCATTGAGGACGTAGAGCGCATTTCGCCAAAGGCTCAGAAAAAGATGGCCTCACGGAACACAGCGGCCCAACGGCAGCCCAGCTTTGCCGGCCTCAAGTCGACAGCTGCAAAACAGGCCCGGGCGCATCCAGTCTTGCTGGACCTGGATGGATGAGCTCCTCGGCATGGACGTGAAGTTGAAGTCCCGTGCAGCCCCTGTCTGGCCCTGGCTATGCCACTATGCTCGGAGCGAAGCCCTCAACGCTTTTCCTCACAATAAATCGACATGGGTGCATGTCGGTGGTCGAAGCACGTGAGTCAACCTGACCTGACCTTGGGACGAGATGTCGCAATGTTGTCGAGGGGACTAAGTTCAGAATATGTGTTGGTGGAGAAGAGAAATGTCCAGTGGTTTTCGTGTTGATGCTCAGGCTCAAGAGTGGTGGTGGCAAAGGGAATGCCAAACTTCATCGTGAAATTCACGACGCCAACCGCTTCGAACTTACAGTGACGACAGTCGACGTCCACTTTTGGAGTGGCGCTTCTGCTCAGGAGCATTGAAGTTGATCGCCCAGGCGGGGTGTGCCATGGCCATGTCAGTCCAAGCGATGCTCAACATGCTCGGACTATCTCGGACTCGGAGGACCACGACTCTTGGAACAAGCTTGTGAGCTCTGCCGGACCTGATGGCACTGCCCGCCTGTATCTTAGAAGGATGAAACACGGTGCAGATGTTGGTACCTTGCATTCCTGACGTGAGGTGGTCATTGGATTTGCTCGCCTCAAAGCGAAGCTGAGACGAGAGCGCAGGCCTTCAGAAACTTTGTGCTGGGTCCGAGCGGAGCCTTCAATGGGGAAGGGCAAGAGTGCTTTGCAAACTTTGCTTTGCAGGTCTTGAAGCTTGGATGGGCGCCTCCCTGTGTTGCAGATGCCCCAGCAGGAAGCCTTGAGGCTTGGAAAGCCGCGGCAGCCTTGCAGGTGCCCGGACAACAGGTGCGCTCTCCCTGCATGCTGGCGGGAGTGGCGCGTGCAAGCCCCCGAGATGTCCAGAGACTCCAGCGCGGGGGCGCGTTGCTTGAATTCTGCATGGTCCTAGAAGTGCCGCGATTGAGGTGTCTGTGCTCGCCAGGGCGGCTCGAGCTGTTCAGCTGGCGCGCACACAGTGAAGCCCAGGCCCAGCCCAGAACCCACTGGGCCTGGGCCCACTGGGCTTTGTCAGGTCCAGGTCGGGCCTATCGTGGGCCCCCTTGGATCATTGCACGCAGCTTCGAGGCGATCGTTCCAACAGAGTCCTTGGGCTCGAATTCTGATTGCTGTGCATAACATCTGCTGAAACCGAAGTATTTCTGCAGAATGCAGAGAAGCCCATATCAAGTGCGCTTTAGGTGCAATCGCAGACTTCAAAAGTGTTCCCACTGCTCGGCGAGAACATGCTGACTGGCAATTGATATGGAGCCAGCATCTGCTACAGCATTTTCCAGTTCCTGCCACGAAATGTAAGGCATTCGGCAAAGCTGCACGCACGAAAATGCTAATGCTGAATTCTTGAAGTTGTCCGTGAGAGCCCTCTTCATCTCAAGAGTAGTGTCACTAGCTCAAGGGCTTGGGTGTGAGATACTGTGAGAACCGTGGATACCTACGGATCTTGTCTTGCCAAACCAGGCAGCGTCTTGAAACGCAGGCAGAGAGGGCCTGCGCTTCATCTCCATTCAAATGTTTCCGATGAGCGACTTTTGTCAGGGTAGCCATAGGGAATATACGGGCTGTCCCATTTGCACCCGTCCTTTTTGAAGCTGCCTTTACTTGGGCAAGCTCAAGACCCCCAGAGTGGCAAACTATGCTTCTTTCTCGTGAGACAACCACACTGACTGCACCGAGTAGTCTCCATCGACTTGTACACTTCCTGTGCTGAAGACGGTCTTCATCGAAGCGTGGGGACTTGACGAACAGTTGCGAAATCTGTCGGATTGTCGCACTTGCCACCGCAATGCCAAAATCCCGCACGAAAAAGCGACTGCAGCTTGGCTTGAGTGGGGCTGCCTTTCCAGTCGTGAAGCGCGGACTTCTTTCTGCAGGGGAGCGCTTCCGTCAGCCCTCTGGAACCAGGCAGGGGGGGGGGGGTGACCTGGGTCAGGTGGATCGTTGAGCCATGAGCTGCATTGTGATGGCATGTTGCGCACATTGTGCAGGACCCTGCAAGCTTTTCGTTGGCGGCATCTCCGCGCAGACGTGCACCGAGGCTCCGCTGCAGGTAATGTGGCAATGACAACAGCACTGTTGAATTGCAAGTCTGATTGCAAATCCTAACAACTGCGATTTCGCTTCCCCCCCAAAAGGATCAGCTGTGTTTTCGCCAGGCGCTTCAGTCCCACTTCGCCAAGTACGGGCATGTCATCGATGCAGTGCTGGCCTCGGGGCTGCTCTTCTCGAGTCGCTGAGGGCAAAATTCCAAACTGCGAGGTGGTCATGTCCAGAGATGGCAAAGCCAGAGGCAATCTGTGGCAGCTGTCGGCTTGTGTTTTGTTGGCGTAGGCGAATGAAGTCCGTACTAAGTTACCAAGGCAGCAAGCCCTCTCGAGACTGTTGAGCGACAGGGAAACAGCCTACAACTAGAGAAAGTCCAACTGATCTCTGCAGGCCGACTCTGATGCGTCCAGAAGAGTGGAACTGTGTGACTGCGCGACTGCGATGGATTCAATACTGCCTAGTCATATTGATCTCGCTGCAGCATACGTGGACTATCCGCTCTGGGAGGCTTCGGCTTCGTGACCTTCAACTCGGTAGTGGCAGCTGCACCTTGGAGCAGATGGCTAGGGCGGCTAGGGCGGCTAGGGGTTGTTGCTCCAAGCCCAATCCCCGGATATTCTTCAGCATCTGCTTGCAAGGCGAATGCGCTTTCGGAGCCGCAGTGGCTGGATGGGCGACTCGTAGATGTGTGCAGCTTACACTTCAGACCAAATGCTCCGCGGTAGTGCTGTCAGTGTTCCGTATCTTTCGCAGCAGGTGAAGCGAGCAGTTCCAGGAGAGCGTGTCCAGGAGAGAATTTGAATTATCCTGAATCTGCTTGGCTGCTTGGCCATTTGGCAGCTGCCAGCGCCGCAGCCGAAGGAGAGAAGCTCAAACAAGATCTTCATTGGTGGTCTTCCACAGGACAGGGGATGACAGGGGTGGGGCTAATTCGGTGCAGTGACTAGCTTTTCTACGTTTGGAGAACTTTCTGATCGCTCACAGGATGTCACAACCGAAGCTCTGCGTGAGTACTTCAGCGTGTATGGTTCCGTAGCAGATGCTGCTGCTTGGCCATGTTCATTCGTATTCTGAGACACTTCATCTGCTGAGCTGCAAGGTCGCGAAGCACTTGTGCGTGCTGATCCGTGCGGCTGAGGTTGTCATGGTTGACCGTCGGACCCGACGTTCTCGTGGGTTTGGCTTCGTGCGCTTTGCCAACGGCCCTCAAGGGGCCCAAGCAGCACAGGTCAGAGCATAGTGTTGTGCATTGGAGCCATTTGGGGGGGGGGGCACTCCTTTGTGCTCTGCAGGCAGTGCTTATGGACTTTTCCGATCACTGGCTCGGAGGCTCCTGGACACTCGAGCTGCTACTGTGGCTCTGCCATGACAGATGTCGTCGTTGCAGTCTTCTGGCTCAACACACTTGCCATCCATACTGTGGATCGAGTGTATTCGGTCCGAAGCTGTAAGCCTGTACTCTAATTGCTGCATCCTGCCTCTTAGCCACTAGCACACTCCTAAGCAACATCCGGGTTTAGACCTAGCGACCTAGCGATGTTTCTGATTCAAGCCTGCCGTGCGCACTGCAGGCGCTCCTTCGCCTCGATTAGTTGCAGTTCTGTGCGGTGGGAAACGCAAAGCAGGTCAGCAACAGCCGACGACGAGACTTGTCAGGCCGAAGTTCCGAAGTCGAGGCCGGATTTTCTGGAAAGATGCCCTCTTTGATTTTCAGGAAACGTCTGGGGTGTCTGCAGAGGCCATCTTGCAGCAGGAGGCTTCTGGCATACTCGAGTCACCCTGCCTCAGCAAGTCCCAGATCCTTGTCCGGAGCAGGAGACGCTGCCTAGCTCCCTCAATAGGAAGACGGACGATGCGCCAAAGGCACTTGGGTTCTCCTTGGCTTCTCCTTGCTTCTGGCCTTGCTTTTGTGAGGATGCTGGCGGTCCCGTGCACAGCTGGCGAGTGAAGAGATGTGGAAGGGTACCCAATGACTCTGGCGCGGCAGTGCCAGGCCGTTACTTCTGGAGGAGGAGGTGCGGATCTGCCCCATCAGCGGCTTGTCGACGCTACAGGCCAATGTCCTTGGCACTTGTATGCCTGTTTAGCTTTGTGGCTTCGTGGTGTCGCAGGGAGCATGCCCCTTTGCCAAACCGAAAGCAAAGGCTGGCAGAGCCGCCACCGAAGTGCAACCAAGACGGCCAAGAGTTCACCCCTGCAGGCCAAAGACGGGGGCAAGAAGCAGAGGGCCGCCGTGAAGTTGGACTTCCAGTGGGAACAGGCAGGGCATGGCAGGCACATCCAATGGGCAAGGTGGCTTTGATCTTTGGTGTGCTATGGTGTGCTATGGTGTGCTGTTGTGCGCGGTGCGCTGTGTGCAGATGAGGCCGAGAGCAAGGTGACGATCAGCGTCCGTCCTGGCGCTCAGCCAGCTCCGTGCACCGGGAAGTGCTGGGAACCGCCTGGATCGATTGAAACAGGGGCACATCCAACGGACGCGTTCGTGGCACTCGATCTGCCGGATAGTGCCTCGCAACAGGCTCCCAATTCTGGTGCACCACATATCCTGCACCAGACCACTATGCAAGTTGCAGGAGATAAAGCGCCAGTACAAAGCCTTGTCCCTTCGACACCACCCAGCGTGCATCTTAGCCGTTTCTTCCTGGCGAGTTGTTCAAGAATTGAGTGCTTGAACAAACCTAATACGGAAGGACAAGAACCAGGACGACCCGGATGCAACTGACCGGTTCCAAAGGACAGGTTCGAGCTGTACGGGTCTTGCAGAGTCTCAAGTTTACCTTCAGGATCAAGGACGCATACCAGGCCCTCAAGGACACTGAGCGAAGCCGTTTCTAGCGCGGCCGTGATACTGCGGACAATTTTTTATGCGTCTTGAGGACACTGATGGCGAGCTTGCTTTCCCTTGGGCCGAGTATCCCGAGAAGCAGCAGGACATCCCGACGGGGGAGCTTTGAGAGCCTGCAGATCACGGCCCCGGCAGGTGATGCCAGGAAATGAAGCCGTCGCCATCTTTGCAGAGGCAGCGGCAGGGTGAAGCGAGGGATGGACTTGCAGCCGCTGACATGTCGGAGGTCGGACGGGAGGCTTGTGAAGAGCATCACTTCCAGGCAGCCGGAGACATTCTCGTGCTGCCTCCCTCTATGCTTCTACGCTTCCTGCATTGACCATTCACTGTGAGGTGTGTCGGAGATATTACAAAGTTAGAAAGAGCTGTTCGCGGGGTGCAGATTGGTGGATCATGCCTACCTAGTTCTATCTAGAAATGTGGAGAGAGAGAGAGAGAGTTGCTGATTTGCCTCTGAGCTGTCATATTCAGCAGACTGGCCTGAGGGCAAATCTGCCTCGGCCAGCTTGTAGCACAAGAGCTTATGGGGGGCACTCTTCCTTCTTACCGAGAGAGAAAAACAATGGTTTTGGTTGTAGGGGACCAGAGATGGAGTTTGTTCACCGTCCTTGGAGGGTCTTAGGCTTGGCCTTCAGGCGCGTTGGGGGTCATTCGTGATCCGGTGGCTGAGTCTTTTCACTCCGACCTGCAGTGCCCGGTAAGGTGCGAGGGTGGCTGAGCTCGCAGCTTCCATTTGTCTGTGCTGAAGAAGAGAGAGCTGTTAGCTGCGTCCTTGTGTCGAACCCATGCCCTGACCCGAGGAGTAGCTGTTCGTTCCTTGCTGTCTTTAGACATACCTGACACTGGTTGTTGCGACCTGGAGGGCATCCGCTCTTTCTCCACAGCCGAGCCCATCTGGCCTGCGCGGGAGAGGGAGAGAGAGAGAGAGAGAGTGACAGCTTGCCTCTGCCTCTCTGGTGTATGCGGAATGAAAAGTTCGCTCCCCAACTGTCGGGGGCGCTGACGCGCGCGGGTGAGGGGGGCTTGCCTTCCTTACCTCTAGCCCTGGCGAAAGAAAGAGAGACAGAGACCTACAGAGCCCCAAAGCATTGATGGCCCATCGGCCTGGGAGGCCTCAGACGCCTCCAGAGAGAGAGAGAGAGAGAGTGCTCTGATCAGTGTCATATGTACCCAGGAGTGCTATGTTGAAATGTTGGAGTGTTGCTGGACTCGTTTGGAACATAAGGGGAACGTCCTATGAAGCTGGTGCATTCTGTGCTTGATCTTGCTGCGATTCATTGTAAACCAGGATGAGTCGCGGTCCCTAGGACATATGCCGATGCTTGTACAGCCGAGCATCCTGGAACAAAATCCCAGAGGCAAAACCCTGCCATGAACAGCAGGTGCGTGTTCTCGTTCGAGGTGGGGTTTGGTCTGCCCCTGCCTCAAGCCTGGTAGAGTACTGGTAAAGAGTGTCTGTGTGTATAGACCTTAGACCATATCTTTAATCGGCTTTCTGTTTTCACACCCCTCTACAGAGCCCTAAAACAGGGGCGCGCCTTTCGGCGCGGGGGCTCGACAGGCTCCCTGAACCCCGGAGTGAATCGAAGTCAAGAGAGTGTACTGTAGGGGCCAGGTCGCGCAAGTGGCCAATGCGCCACTGTAACAAGCAGCTTCATCTTGTATCACACGATGGACGGACTGGCAGACCAGTGCACGCCTGCGTGTGGAGGGGGGCGGAAGAATTAACGATTCCCTCAACTCGACGTAAGACTTGTAAGTCGACACGGCTTGTAAGGAGGGGGACAACTGACTGAATTGTAGTTGATTTTAGTGTACCATGGATGAAATGGATATATAAGTCAATCGTCCGAATCAGTTGCATGTGAGTGGAAGTATTATGCTCGTTTCTCACACCCCTCACCGGGGGTCTTAACCGACCCTCATGCCCGAGAGAGAGAGAGAGAGAGGGTGGACCGCATGTTTGGGTGTTGCGTACAGTAGCTTCAGAAAGTGTGTCCTTCTCTTGGCCAATGCATAAGGCGTCATACGGACATTACCACATAGCTTGGGAGTTGTGGGCACCCGGGATGTTGCATAGGGGCGCGACTGGGCGGCGTTGTGTTTAGTGTTCTGGGTCGCGGGCGGGCCTCTCTGAAACCTTGCTCCTGCCACACAGTCTTTGCCGTGTTGTTGACCCCAAAGCCGGCCACCCCATAGCACAGGGCTGGTTGCGCAGGGGGAGGGGGTTTAGAGCCTCCAACCCCAAACGCCTAGCAAGCAAGCAAATGACGGGTATGACCCTCGGCGCCCAAGAGAGTCCCCTCTGCTCATGGATTGCAAAACTCTCGCCACCGCGATTTCCTTTGTTTTGGGCTGTAACCTGCCACTGTACAACCGCCTCATGTGGTCCGGGAGGCAAAGCATTGCCTTCTTGAGACATGCGTGCATAGACAGAACGAAAGCATGGGTTTTGTCACCACTCCTGGCAGGGCCTGCAGCTCCGGCATCTCGTGAAGTCCTCCAATGTGCAGGCCCGCATGGATCTTTCAGGGCCACAGGACAGAACCTGGCCCATCAGGTGTTGAAATTTGAGCGGGAGCTCGAGGAAGGGCGCGTCACAGAATGCGAACTTCAAGCTTTATGTGCGGTGCCGAGAGTGCTCAGAGATGCCGAGCCGTATGGAGTCGCATGCCCCACCGCTCAGAGGTACAGACTCCGAGCACTTCGTAAACCACCTGGTCAAGGCCACACGTCACTTCTTGGGAGCTTTGGTCCTCTAGCAAGGCGCTTAAAGAGAGACGGACAGGTCCACCGGAGCGTGCAGGGCTCGGCTCGGCCCGGCTTTGCAAGAACCGCCGGTTTGCGGCTTGGCTCTCTAAGGATGCCTGGGAGTTCCAGGAAAGTTAGCCGGCTAGCTGGCCGCGCACTCGCGGCACCGTGCACTGTCGTTTCATAGCGTTAATGAGCTTGTGACCCGACCTGTACATACCTTGAGCAGCAGCTGGGACTCGCAGGTTAGTTGAGTTTCTGTGGAGCACCAAGTGCAGCTTCCAGCTTCTGGAGCCGGGAAACGTCTGGCAAGACCTCAAGATGTCGGGCTCGCATTGCCTTCCCAGAATTTTCGCCGCAGCGGCCCCCTCGTTATGGTTGAACAAAAGTGCATATATGGAAGAACTTGTTCAGCTCGTTGATCTGTTCAAAGGACATTTCCTGAGTTGAACTGAGCTGCAAGAAGTGATGGTCCCGCGAAGTGGTCTGAGATATGCTCTATATGGAGTTGAACCGAGTGGCCCCATGAAGTCTCCTTGCAGGCAAGTGGGTGGAAGTGAAGCCAGCCACACCGGCTGCACTGCTTCAGGCAGAACGGCTCTGCAGTTTGCACGGCAAGACGAGTGAAGAGTGGGTTGCTGTCAGGAGATGGCGAACTGCCTCGACAGATCCTGCTCTTCTGCCATCGCCTCTGCTACGCCTGTAGCTTTTGACGGCCTCTAGGTCGAGCATTCCGATGCATGCCGTGTCTGATCATGTGCAGTTTTGGCTTCGCACCTCGTTCTTGTCGTCGTTCACGCCACCGCCAACATTTCGAGCGCCAGCTTTTCGTTCTCGGCAAAGTTGAGGCGGAGCTGGATGATATGAGGAGTTGCATGGATGTCCAGCCGCCCTGGCCTCGGAAGAGACGCGAGCCACAGCCAATCGGGATGGAACTTTTCAAAACCAGAGACTCCGCAGGCGGGACACACGCTGCATGTCAGGCGCGTGGGCATCCTAAAGGAGCTGTGGAAGGTCTTGAGATGCGTTTCATTTTGAGGAGCTGCCAGCAAAGGGTCCTGTGCCCAGATGTGCAGACAAGTGCCGCCAATGTCGGGGACTTCCTCGCGGTCGCGACTTCGAGGCCTGCCCTGGCGAGCCGACGAGGCCGCGGCGCAGGCGGCGGGACGACTTCCAGGCCGCGGTGTTGGAGCCCAGAAATTTCGGGGCCCGCAGCAGCTGCGCTGCGCCACCTCTCGCCAGGGCCGCTCCTCCTTTGCCAACGTTGCTGGGAAGCGCAGCCGGTTGGGCACTTGACCTCTTGCTCAGTTCATGCTCAGAAGTCCGTGCTTGAGGTCAAAGAGTCGCAAAGCATCCGGTGCAGAACTCTGTCTTTCTCTCTTGTGGAGAGGGCTGGCCAGGGATTAGCAGATGTACCGTGCACCGCCATGGGCCAGTCAGTGTCAGTTCCTCCGGGAACAATGCGACGACCCGGCGAGGCTACGCAAGGATACGCACCGGTTTCGTGACACGCCCGTAGGACCGCCTTGACCATCTGGTTTGCAGACGTTGTCAAGTTGCAGAGGCTCACCGCAGGAGATCGCAAGACTCGAGAACAGTTCGGTTCTTTGCCATCAGAGAGCGTGCCAGCACACACCCTAAAGACACTGCCGGCGAAACTAACGGACCATTTGCCCGAGAGCATGGACCTTGACAAGGTCAGGAGCAAGAGCAAGGATAGCTTTGGACGTGTCATGCCTTTTCTCTCTGTTTCTCTGCGTCATTGCAGCTCAGGGATGTCAAAGACAGCCACAAGGGGAAAATCGATAGCCTTTTGGAGAGAAAGCGGGTTGTGGCAACGTTTTGAGGTGCCCGGCTGGCCGGCAGCCTCAGGCTCGGTGGCATCCTCCCACCTCCCAGCACTTCCAGGCAGAGAGCCGCAAGCGCAGGTCCCTTCTCCGATGCTGGTGCGATATGCAGACGACCCCTCATCTTGCCGGAATGCCTTCCGGAAGACTTATCAGCATGAGCCTGGCCAAGGTCTCCTAGCATCTCCCATGAAGGCCTCTCCACTGCTACTCCTGTGCAAGTGTAAGCTGTCTTCTACTGCGTCGCTTTAGAGTAGGCTGAGCGTCAGGTCACTTGTGGAGGTGGCTACTTTGCGCCGAGGGTCGCAGAGGACTCCAGCGAGTTCCAAGGGTCACTCCTCATGTCTGGAAATGCTCGATGCTGCACAGGACGGATTCGGACTGCCGACCTACATGTCTCCAGAGGCAATTATTTGCCACAGCCAAGACGACCGTTAAGTTGAAAGCTCCATGAGAGGTCTAAACTCTGTGTGCTGCTTGAACCCAAGCCTTTCCTCCTGGCACAAAAGTGGGGGGTGGCATAAGAAGCATTTGAGGTGGACTCGCTTTGGGACGATGGATTCCGCAGGATGCTCGGTGCGCCTCCAACAGTTTTCTGCGCCCTCAGAGTTCCAGGTTCTCAACTGTTCTTTCTGCTCCTGTTTTGCTCTCAGGCGAGGAATCTCACTGTGCTGGCATCGGTGCCGGCCTGCGTGGCTCTCTCATTTTTGAACTGCTGTCCGGTGCTGCCTTGTTCAGCTCTTGGAAATCACAGGTGTGCCTGGGTTCTTCAGGCCTTGTGACAGCTGCGCTTTCTTTAATATCTGCATGAATTCGGAACAATTCAGGTAGGTTTTTCGTTGCAGCAAAAGCTCATATGGCCAACAACTACCTCGAGTGACCAAGTAGCAGGGGAGTGTAAAACTAATCGGCACCATGAGCTGTAAATGCCTTCACCGGGGGAAATCTGTGAGGAAGAGACTGGGAGGGCGCAACAGCTACAGCTGCGTCCGGGACGAGCCCGTGACAGTAACAGACGACTGCTTCCGCACAGCGGTTTCCTCTACGGTGCATCAGACTTTTTGCAAGCCAAAGTAGACGTGGTGGGTGGCCGTGCTCCAGCGGCGTGGCGCCTGCCCGAGGTGTAGTCTTAGGAGGCACGTTGCCGTCGCAACTGCCTGTCGCATTGCGGTGGATTCTAGCAGCCCGGCAACACTACAAAAAAATCGCTGCAGTGAACAGCTGCACCAGTGCCATTCTCTCAAATGGATAGCCCGGTGCCACGACGGAAGGAAATCAACCATAGGATAGCTCGTTCCCTTCTCGTGCACCTGACTTGCAGACTTAATTCGGATGGAGGGTTCTGGCCAGATCCTGGCCAGGCCCAATAGATGCTAACGTTCACTTCCAGAGAAAAGGTCCCATTACAAGATGCTTCTTTACAGCTCTTGACGGAGCTGTTAATGTTGTTGCAGCTTCGTCATCCATCTCGCTGCATCGTGGATGCCAAGCTACCTCTATGCATTCAGCATCCACGTAGCCTCGACGCCCCCTTTACCGAAACCTGGAAAACTTTCACTGTGTGCCTCACACCGCATCGGACACAGTTTCAGCTTGCTTGCACTCTGGTGCAGCCATGCCGCGTTGGCAACATCCGTGACAGCGCAACCAGCTCTGAGGCAGGGACTCGGACAGACAAAGGAGGGCTTTGTCGAAGCAGATCCGAAACACCAGGCTCTATGGGCTGTTGAACTTGGGGTCTTAAGGTCTTCAAACCGCGGTGGCCTTCATTGGACCGTCGAAAAGACCGTTAGAACTGGAGTCGCTGTCGAGATTAGGGCGCACATGCTCACAATGGACGTTCAGGGATTTTACAATCGTTCTGGTTCCATCGTGTCGAGAAGCAGAGGGCGAGCGTACTCGTTTCTTTGCCTGCGGCAATGTCAAGAAACGAATTGCCTGCCGCGCACCGCATCGCAAACCCTCTTTTCCGGTGGGCTTTGGGGCACACCTGGCACACCGACACCATCGCAAAACCCCTCCTCGGGCTTCGGCGGTCCTGCACTTGCCCCAAGCCCTCCAGACATATGAGTTCAGCGAGGTGCAAACCCTTGAATATACCCTCACTTCGGATGTATCTTTCCGCTCCTCTTACAGATGTGCTCGTTTCTCAAGTTTTCGGCATCTCGGGCGTTTATCGAACTGGAGCATGTCGGTGTCGACCTCTCATGTTGGTTGGGGGTGTCTCGAGGCTTGGAGCATCCGAGAACACCTGTCGTGGCAAGTCACAGTCCCGGCAGTCTCCAACCCCAGGAGAGCGGAGCGGCAAGTCTGGGGTGAAAGGCGGGGTGCGCATCCGCGTTGTGACTCGTTAGCCAACTCAAGAAATGCATATGACTCCCAAGACAAGTTGACCTTCGAACTGGATCTGAGCAGGGTGGATGGGGCACCTATCTCAGGCACAGAGGATGCATGCACGCGCGCGGGTCGTCGTCGCTCGGCTCGCTGTCACACTGAGGTGGCAGAACCTGAGCAGTTCCTTGCGGCGCTGGGACTCTTGGCGAATCGGGGAGCTACTCGTACACATATATATATATATATATGTGTACATATATATATATATATTTCTGTGTGTGTGTGTCTGTAAGTATGTATGTACATGTACCTGCATGTATGTATCTAGGTAGGTAGGTATGTCTGTTTTCCAGGGCAGTTCGGGCTTGCTTTCTGCCTGTCAAGGACACGAGCTCGAAGGCAGTCGGAGAGGCCTTTCGATTTTTGCTACTGCACCGAAGCGCGGAAGTCGAGTGCAGTCTTTGTGAAGGTTGAGGCCGCAGCTGAGGAGCTGCTTGCGAGCCTGTGGCTTAGTTCCAGATTCCGCCAGAGTTTTAGAGAAGTTCTGCTGCCTCGAGGTGGCAATGACGCAGAGGCCAAGGGCAAAGAAAGACTTGGGACCACGGGGGGAGGGGGGCGATCCTACGGCCCTGGAAGGCGCTGCAGCTCTTTTCCGAGGCCTTGGATCCGTTCTGGCCCCATGTCTGCCCGCAGCCAGAGCCAGCAGTGAGCGAAATTCACACTGTCCGGCAGCGCACTTTTCCAGTGTGAACAAGCGCAGAACAGGAACATGTGAGGGGCTCGACCCTGACCCTCACCCTCACAGTCACGCTGACTGCATCGACTGTTGCTCATGTCGTTTTCGAAAGGTCGCTGCAGCGTGGCACTGACTTCCTCAAGCGCCTTGTCTGGCTCCAAGACTGCCGCAAGGGCAAAGCCACTGCGACATGTGCGGGAAGCTGCAACATTTTCCCAGATGCGTGCCCGATCCAACTCGCCGTGCCAATTGAGCTGGTAGACTGTGGCAGACTCCAATGGAACGAGAGAGCTGCAGAGTGCTGGCATTAGCAGCAACATTCAGAATGAATCTTTGCAACAGGATGTAGCCACTGCAGAGCACTTGTGCAAAGCCAAATAGGTCAGGCCGTTTTTTGCCTTATCTGTGCAATCATGCCGGATCCCTTAATGGAGCGCGTGATGGCCGTGTACAAGTGCGGGGCTCAGAGCGATGCCAAACTCGGCGGACGCCGCTACGAGCCTCAAGGGGAGAGCTCAGCCTGAGCCTTCGAAGAAGCGCTGACCTTCGGTAGTTGAGACCGTGAGCTTCGGTTCCTTGGACCTCGCTGGTGTTTGCAGGGACGTGGACAAGAATGATGACGGCTTCTTAGACAAAGACGAGCTAGCCGCAATGCTTGATGCAGTGGGTATGCCCAAGGATCGGATCTGGAAGGATTGTGTAGATTTCTTCAGTGGGTGAGCGTCCAGATTTTGGTCTGAGCTGTGGACAGTTGCCATAGCTGCTGCAGTTTATGAACGGAACTTAAAACACCTCCGAAGTGGTCCAGGAGCGGGCGCATGCGCTCTTCGACGCCGCCGACGTCGACCGAAGCGGCACCGTCGACTTCGAGGCCCAGACAAATTGTCAGGCTGCCTGGGTTGATGCTGGAGCGTTCCATGCGAGGAGTTCTGCACGTGGCTGTTCTCAGATGTGTGGCTCGGCCGAGGTTGCCTAGGGCCTAGGGTTGGAGGATTGCAGCAACAGGCTTGAGTTCGTGTGCGAGCAGTCCTCATAATCCGAATCTGAATGTCGGCTCAGCAGAGGAAAGAGCTGATGGAAGTCTGCGTGAAGCAGGGCGAAATCGTGAATAAGCACCTGAAGCTGGAGATGACGGTCGGTGACGTGCTCTGTTTCGGTCTTGATGAGCAGCTGGTTCGCCCTTCGACAGCAACCGCAGAGGGTGTGTGCTCTTTGATTTTGCATTGAAGGGTTGCTGGTCGATGCAGTGCATGTCAGACGAGGAAGCCAGTTCAGATATGAGATCTCCGTGGAACCGACTGCCGAAACTGTCAAGCACCTTGAGTCCAGATCGAAGCTTTACGCGGACGAAAGGAAGAAGCAACAGCTCGATGCGCTGGAAAAGGGCATCACGGAGGCAAAGTCGAAGCTGGAGGCCGCAAAGGCGAAAGCCGCGAAAGCCAAGCCCAAGGATGCCAAAGATGCCAAGGACCCCAAGGACGCCAAGGCGGAACCCTCGGCTGAGGAGGCCGCAGTCCTGGATTGCGAGAGGAAGCTGCAAGCGGCCGAGAAGGCCAAGGCACGGATGGAGGAGACCCCACCAGAGCTCCAGGAAGCGCCGTTCCTGGACAAGGCAGGTTTGTGCACGCACCTTCCTTCGCTGTTCCACTCTTCCGGCTGCGAGGTCTTCGACAGCCTGGTGGCCGTGGACGACATCTCCGCAGGCGCAGCGCTGTGCAGCCGTGCAGTCCTTTCTGCCTTCCCTTGCTCCGCATCTGCGAGATCCTGCGAGGCTCTTCGGGCGCTCATGTGGTAAAATGGAAAGCCAAAGAAGAAGGCATGGCCACGGTGAAGCATGGTGGCATTCAAGACTCTGCTGAGCCCTCCAGATTGCTTGAAGCTTTCCAAGGAAGGTGCTGCAGTACTACACTGTTGTGCTGGCCTCGTGAAGCTTCGTCTCTTGCCTTGCCTTGCGGAGCTCAAGCTCCTCCGAGGTCGAGGGTCCGGACGACAAGGAGGTGGAGAAGGCTGGAGTCTCTGATCCTCTACCACGGGTGAAGGATCGTTTGTGCAGGTAGAGACCTTTGACTTCACCGTTACTGTAGTCCCTGCTGGCTCCGGAGCCGTGTGCCGCTGCAAGCATCAGACATAACACCGCAGTATACGCCTGCGTGCGCGCGTCCTTTCTAAGATTCTGGATTTGTGCCCCCATGCAAGTCTCAAACTCACATAAAGCACCTCACCCAGGAAGGCAGACTGGTACGCTTGGAGCTGGTACGATGTCAAATGGATCAAGACACCAGCCAACAAGGCTGGAATGAAGTCCGTAACGGACAGTGTCGGATGTCCAGATCGCCCCATTCAGGCAGATAAGTTTGCGAAGAAGATGGGTCGTGCTGCCAAAGAAATCTGTCCGAATGCACGTGGTTGTGGGAGGATGATGGAAGATGGATTCATGCGGGTTCTGAATTCCTAGGAGCTCCAGTGGGTCCCCTCTGTCTTCGGACCCAAGAAGGAGAAGCTGCCGCCCGGCTATCTGCTATCTCGCTTCGAAGCTTCGATGCGAGATTGGACTTGGTGAATCACCGAGGCACACTCAGCTCACCTACTGCTTCAGTCCAAAGAATGTACCCGGCTGAGCTTCGGAGGCTCCTAGTGTCCTAGCGTCTCCTTGTTGTGGTCAATAGCATGAAGTAGCGTCTCACATTCCACAGGCCATCCGCAAGTGTCACAGCGGTTCTCTGCAAACGCAGAGCAATCCGCAATCAAAGTGCAGTTGGCCTCTGGAAAAAGCCGACCCGTGCCTGAGCCGGACAACGACAGCATGGGACAGCCTTGAAGGCCCAGACCGAGGGGGCCAAATGTCGCTGCGATGCGGTTTGGTACGGCGACACGCGGCCCCGGCCTGGGCGTTGTTGCGCCCCTGCCCAAGCGGCCCTGGTTTTGAAGTCTCGATGGCCAGGATTGCCTACGGCTGCAAGACCTGCGGCGTGGTAGCCCAGAGTTTTGACGTCTGCCAAGCTGCCACTAGCTGATGTGCTTCCATCAGCTGAGACAGCGATGTTTTCTGAGGCCTTTCCTCGGCCAGCTGCATCTGTGTTTTCTGCTTCGATGCCGAGAGCTCGCTTGCCCTGCCGACATTGCATCATCTTGGCAGTGCCAGCAGTTTCTCCTGTAAACAGCGAGCAGCAGCGAGCAGTTTTGCAGTCAGTTGTTATATCATGCTAAGCTTAGGCCGGAGACCACGAGGGCCCGGTTACCCGGTGCAAGGGAGCCACGGGAGCCACGGGAGCCAGGGCGAGAAGAGATCAGTGGATACGTGCTTAAGTTTGGGGGTTTGTTTGGCTGTAGGCCACGACTTCTACATCTCCCGTGCAGTGTCTCAGAAAGGATCTTGTGTCAGCCAACAGGGGCCCACAGACTCAGCGGTTCTGCTTTCAGGTTCCGACTACGGATGCTGCGACTGTGGCGATGTGGGGAGCCCAGAAAACTGGGAAGTTGCTGGCCATGCACATGCATCTGAGGCCTATGCCTGGCGACAGACTGGCTTTTGCCGACACCACCCTGGCCCGAGGGAAGATTCAGAGCCTTCGCCTGCACAGGGCAGGTCCAAACTTACATCGTTCATGATGGGTGCTAGTAGCCGCTAGTATTTAGTTTTTTCATGTCAGCTGAAAAATAGGTTTCATTTATTGGCCTTTGACTGGGAGCGGGTCCGTCCGTCCTGCCCTTTGTCGCATGTATCGCACAGTGTTCACTCGCCCCAACCTGCCGACCAGTGTGACCGTGTTATGGTTTCTTTGTTTTCCTAGGATCCCGCCCAACTGCTGCCGGAAGCAACGCGCAGACGAGCACAGCTGTGACTCCTGCTCGCTTTAAACACCGGGGTAGGGCTGTAAGAGGTCGCTTAGTTGGGAGTTTGGAGCGTGGTCATGGTTCTCCGACTTCACTGGGCCTGCGTGAGACAAGGACACGGACAGGCACCGGGAAGTAAGAAACGAAGGGTGCAATACGGAAAGATGAGAAGGGATGCACTGGATAAACGCACGTGGTCCTAGGTTCTCTGATAGTTGTAAACATCATGATTGGCAAGCATACAGCATAGCGCACGATCATTCGAGCATTAGACGCCAATCGGCATATATCGAGTTGAGCTAGCAAGTGAATACAAGAATTGGGCATGGGAGCACAGTTGAAGTACCACACATGCATGTACCAACGATGTTTCCCTCGACCTCTTCTGACACATGATCCACGAGAGTGTCGTTGTCTCGTTACAGTCGACAATGGTGCTGGGCAGGTAGCACTTCGGCTCGACGAGCCTATAGCTCTTGGCGTAGCATCGCTTTCTCCCACATGTGATGCAAAGTTCGTCAGCATGTTGCTCATTACAATCCTCGCTCCCCCCCACATGAAGTGAAACGCATGTGAAGCCCTCTGACGCAGCAAGGCTTATTCCTGCACAGGTTCGTCGGCTGGTGCTGTCCACAGTTGTCGCTACGAATGAACCGTTTGGATGCATGTCGTGCAAGGTGAACTTTCATCCGAGCGTTCTCCCCGGCGTCGGTACCTTGCGAAGTCTACGGCAGCCTTCGGATCGCGCTTCCGATCTTGTGCCTCCTGAGGTCGAGCCGCCACCGGTGCCCAGCGGAGCCCTCGGAGCACGGCACTCCTCGCCCTTGTGGCACGCGGGCTATCGCGGGCTTCCCGGAGCCCGGAGCCGTCCTGGAGAGGCGAGCCTCGCCGGACCAGATCCGTGCCCATCACAGCTCGCACAGCCTTGCAATGCCTTGCAGCCCTGCCAGACTCTGCGCTTCACTCTGCACTGTGCTGTCGAGGCTTATTCGTCGAGCAAAGGCCCGCCTCCCCGGAGCTCCGGGGCTCCATGACGCAAGTCGAGTGCACGAGGTACCTCGACTGGATCCCAAAGTCGGGCAACCGACGAGGCAGGGACGGCTCCCGAGTTGTCAGGTGATGCGAGTCCTGCCGGGCCTTCACAGGATTCCCTTCGGGTCTTGATCACCGGCATCAACCTCCGAGTGACGGAGGCATTTCGCTTCGCACTTGGCATTCGCAGAATTGCAGACCTTGGCCCTTGGACGCCAGGAGCAGCTCCGCGAGTTTCTGGAAAGCAAGTTGAGAAATGCAGAGGCGCAGAGCGAGTTCCAAGTCCACGGGCCGCAGCCGCAGCCGCAGCCGCCAGGTCGCCACGCTTCAAAACTTGGAGTTGCAGCGCGACGAGGCCGACGAAAGAAGGGTTTGGGTGGAGCCGGGAGTGTTGGAGCGTGAGGACAGCAAGGCCTCCAAGGGGCGGGCCTACATCAACATGGCCTCCAAGGCAATGTGTAAACGTGTAAACAATGCTCTCGTCCGGCTGCCTGCTTCACTTTGCAATTTTGCGGGATCCTCTATAGCTTCGGCTCAAGTGCTCAGCATCTGCGCTTCCGTGCTGTCAGTTGTCGCTCGAGACCCGGGCTTTTGCTTTGCCAGGTAAGCTCAGGTATGACGGCCGTTTTTGCTAACATGTTCCGCTGGCTCGTTGAGGCCATGCTGGTGAAGCGGCTTAGTGCAGCAGCCGTCCTGCCACAACGTGGCTCCGTAGCCACTCAGCCGGACTTGGTCGAAAGGTGAAAAACCTGTTCTCGGAGATGCTC
>CAJNDV010035763.1:93367-119528 GCA_905221635.1 Symbiodinium sp. CCMP2456
CCTTGAGATGCAGTGGCTGCATTTATTCATGGATTGATGTGTCGGTGCTGGGCGTGGCGGGTTCACCGGCGTCAGCCCCTCTGAGGAAAATTAGCACCGTTGGTTGCCATGAAGTGGAGCTTCTTGGCCGCATTTTTTCTTCACCAGCCTGAGCCTGCCACGGGGTGGCATGAAGGGGGTTCCTTCAGGCCAGCCTCATAAGACATAACCGCCCTTGGGGGTCGTGGACTGGCCGCATGGTTGTTTTGATTTCGTCATCTCCTGCTGCTGTTGGCGATCGGCGGCGGGCACATCGTGTGCAGTGCCGCTGCAGTCGTGCGGGGAAGGTCATCCAGTGCAAGAGTGCACCTTTGTCGAGGTCTTTGGACGAAACGCAGCGAGGATGCGGTGGCTTTGGAAGCACAGGCGTGTCAGACAAGGCAAGTCAGTGGGCAAAGTGCCTTTCCCAACTCGTTTGCTGTGTTATTCTTGCAAGCGCTCAGCACAGGTGGCGGACCTCAAAAAGCAGAAGCTGGATGAACTGTCCACCCCGCACAAGGACCACTAACCCATGATATGTGTACATGTATAAAAATATATGTGTGTGTATATCCGTATATATATATATATTTATACACACACAAAGTCACGCGCTCCCGGCAAAAGGTATAAGGCTTCGAGTCGACAAGGGCTTAGGGAGGGTTTGGGGGGTAGGTTAGTTGACGGTTTATGTTCTGCTTGAGGGCTTAGAGCCTGCATTTAGGCGGGGTTTAGGGTTGGGTGTAGGGTTCAAAGTACAGGTTAAGGTTAATAAAAGCAGGAGCACGCGCTCAAGTTGGAGGGTTTCTGGCTTGCGTAGGCTTGCGTAAGATCCCGGCCTTTTTTGTGACCCCCGGCCCCCCCCAGCAACCCTCCAGCTGTAGCTCCACCGGCCCCAACCGCTCTCCGCACTCGCCAGCACCCGCCCCTCCCGCCCCGACCAGACCACACCATTGGGGCGGGCAGGGTGGGAACGCCAGATGCCCCACCATCAATATATATATATATATATATATATGCGCATGCGGTTCATTTTTGTTCATAGACCTACCAATAGGTAGGTAGATAGATCCTGACACGTAGACAAGTTACGCGCGCTTTTGTGCAGGGTTTGCGGTTTGGAGGCTTTGGCTGTGGATTCTAGGCTGCCAGGATCGGATTGTACTTAGCTTTAAATGGGGAAGGGGGGGTGGGGGTGGGGGGAAGGCTGATTTCGTTCTGGCGCCGCCAACTTTTTGTCTGAAAAATGGGCTTCAACCCACGCCTGCCAGCAAAAGAAGACACTGCTCGGGTTTGGGGAAGCCAGGATTATAAGGAAGGAGAAAAAGTGGGCTTTGAACCCATGCTCCCAGCAAAAGTCAAGACAACACAGACATGCCTCTGAGAATGACATTCAGGAGCTGTGCAGATTGAACGGCGACGCGAAACCTCGCTTCCGAAACCCCTAAGGTAACTAAGATAGAAAGATATAGAAAGGCAGTTAGATCGATGGATGGATCGATAGAACAGCTCGAGGGTTCCATTGTGCGACCTCTGCCTGCAGCCAGGACCAAAGTGCTCATCCTGCTGAGCAGGTGCCGGTTGTGGGCGCTTCATGTGCGAAGCCTTACGAAAGCAAAGTTCTCTGCTCTCGTAGGTGTGCCGGGCCGGAGCATGAGCTGCAGACTGAGAGGGGCGTAAACCCTGAAAGGGTTTGCATGGGGTGCTCTCACCACGCGAGCCTTTTCGGCGCAGTGGGGCAAGCCTGCGAGCGCCTGGGGACCTTCAGCGAACGTGGTGACGGAGCTGAAAAGGCTTGAAAGTAGCGTTCTCGTATCTCTATAGACGTTCAGTCGTTGGTTAGCAGAGCAGCAGGCAGGAGTGACAGCGATAATCAATGCCAGCGGCGAAGTCCTCCGTGGGCTGCCAAGCGTTCAAGCATGTGGAAGCTACTGGTACCGGTTCTGCTGTAGGAGAAGACCGCACTGATCTGAATTGATCGCAAGGTGGCAGCCCCTTGCGAATGCACGTGGGCCCATCAGCGATTGCTGAAGCAGAAAAACATCTACAGGTTGGGCCGCCTTTGCTGTGACGACCGTTTTGGATTTGTAGAAGTTGGAATCCTGGAAGGCGTTGGAGACCAATTTCGAATGGCTGCTGAATTTAGGTGGCTTTCATGCGGAAGCCTCTGGCGTCTGGCAGCTGAAACTTCTGTTGCTGAGCCTTGTCAACGCCTGCATTTCAGGACGGTCTTCGCAAGATCATTGGCCAGGCGTCGCATGCACTTTTTGGTTGAATTTGGTGCGGAGCACTACCTCGAGGTCTTTTTGGACCGCAGGCTCTTTGTCCAGGCCGCTCGTGAGAGCCGAGACCATCCCCATTTTGGCTGACTGACGTGGCAGGGCCAAAGTGCCGTGGAGGTCTTGCTCAGGCGCGTCTGAGTCTTCCCGAAGAGCACTTGGTCTGTGCCAGTCGAAGGCATTCGCACCTGATGGAGCCCTCGGTGCGCAAGCTTGAGTTCAGGGCTTAAAAGAAGCGCCCTTCCTGCCGTTTCGCCGCCTCAGCCGCCTCAGCCGCCTCAGCCCGGTTCGCCGCATGAGGACCAACCTCATGGTGGATCTCATGCTCGACCTGGATTTCAAGCACCGCTTTGCGCAGGCGCGGCGAAGCGAGCCCGGCTGAGGTTTTTGGCAGCCTGGCAGGTGTTTACCACTCTTTATCCAGAATTGGTGCGCAACAGGGATCCTGCCCCAGTTTGGTCGCAAGAGTCGGTAGCATCTGCATCCGTCGAAAACTCAGGAAGGAAATCAAGACACAAACGAGATGGGAGCTGAGAGTCTTTTCCTTGCTCGTCGTGAAGAGCATTTCGCGAGAGCAAGGCTGGGAGATTTCACTTGCCAGATCTTCACCAGACAGGCTGCAAGCTGCCGGGACCTTCAACGCATGTTGAGGGCGAAGAAGAGCTTTCCAGGATGTTACGATGGAGCTCGTTCGTGACAGGGACCTGGTGAAGACATTGTCTGCGTCCTACTTGGCACGTTAGGCGTCTAGCTGCATCACATACGCTGTCATGAAATTATTCAAGCGGGTTTGGTGTTGCCATGTGGAAAGATCAGGGGCGCATGCCCCCGCTTCCCTTTTGAACAGGGCTTGGCGAAAGACATACAACTTGCGAAGCAGGCACTCTTTCCCCAATCCGTGCCAAAGTCCAACAATGCTTTTTTGACATCCTCTGTCTTACTCGTACCACATCGTTGGCCCTGCGTGGCCAAGCCAAGTGCAGCTGTTGCATGGCATTGCGCCTTGCATCATGCCGCCTTCCAAGTTTTGATGCTAGGGAGAAAGGCGCTCATGGCGATGTGATGTCCCCAATCTGGGGCATAGGCTAAGCCAGAGCTAGCAGCTAGCAGGGGCATGTGCTTCTGCGCCCATGTCGATTTGTTTTGCCTGGATGATCGTACTCAAGCTGCATGTCAGCCCGAAGCCTGGCAAGGGCCGTAAGCTAAGCAAGTGGGCTCGGCTTGGGCACACAGATCCTCTGCTGCTCGTTGGATCAGAACTGTTGGTATGTAGCGTGTCACGCACCTTCTCCAGCAAGAGTCTGGCTCTGCGGTTGCAAGGCTGGAGTGTCTGTGGGGGCTCCTGCGCCCCGCGTGCTGTTCTTAGCTTCGTGGTGATTGCGGCTTATCAGTGCGCAGGACTGATATGGCTGATCAGCCACAAGCAAGGCTTGTCAGTGACTCTGCACCGGCGGTCTTCAATCACGAGTCGACCATCTTCCGTGACCACGAAATCATTCAGCAGCTCCCTCATCCTCCTCCTGGCCCCACCGCCAGAGTCTGGTCTGCTCGCGGACCTCCGAGGTGTTCGATGGATCTGTTGTATGTGCTGGATCACTCGGACATCGCGCGCCACTCCCAGCCCCACTGAAAGTACGAAGACATTTCAAAGCGTAACATTGTCCACAGGCATTGTAGACTGCTAGCAGCTAGCATTCGCTCACTAGGCGGGAGATCATTCGATCGCCGCGCCTGAGCGGAGAGCTGTGGGCGGGATGGATCCAGATTCTAATATCCATGCAGGCCGGCTTGAGTTACCGACAGAGGCTACTGGATGGTCTCGCATTCGCCGACTCGAGAGGCAATGAATCCGCACAAGCGCCGCAGCGTCAATCATGTGGAGTGCTGGACTAAAAAGCCGGCAGAGTGGGAATGCGAGAGGTTTCTGCAGATCACAAGTGCACCTGAGGTTCACCAGCCCCTCCTGGGGAAATGCGCTCACTCTGCACACAGACCTGGGGCTTGTATCTGAGTTGCTCGTTGCCCACTCACTCGTTCGGACGAGATGCAGAAGCAAGAAAGTTGAAACCTGCGTATCCTCCAACCATAAAGCCTTCAACAGTGTTCCAACATCATAGGTAGTCCTTTGCGGTTGTCTTTTTGTCTTGGTCTCTCTCATACACTATGATTCAGCCTGATGCAGTGACTTGGGTTGGCAGAGCAGATGCGACTGATGCAGCTCAACCCTTGAAATCGTCTGTCCTGACCTTCTCAGCCTCACCGGGTTATTTCGAGGAGCGAGCATTCTCGAGCAGAACGCCCACACAGTTGACGGATGCACGCTTCAGGTCCAACACATGGCTCATCCTCGATGCCATCGAATTCAAGGCAGCGTGCAGACGATGGCTTCAAGTCGGGGAAGAGGAAGGCATTCACGGGTGAAAGGCTGAGCTCGAGTCGGTGAAAGAC
The DNA here is from genome assembly GCA_905221635.1 of Symbiodinium sp. CCMP2456. NCBI lineage: Eukaryota > Dinophyceae > Suessiales > Symbiodiniaceae > Symbiodinium > Symbiodinium sp. CCMP2456. The sequence goes on from CAJNDV010035763.1 coordinate 98,113, forward strand.
ATGGCGCAAATCTCCCGGTGTGTTAGGAATTCCACAAAATTATTCGGGCATTTTCGGGCGTCGGTGAGTCCGAACATAGGCAGCTGGCTTGGCGCGAGCTGCGCAGTTGGATGGTGCAGGCGACGCATGGAGCGTGGGACACTGCGTGGACACTGCGTGTGCACTGCGTGCAGAGGTGCACGCAGCCGAGGGCCGCGCACTCGCCTCGGCCGCCTGGGGCCCGCACGGCATCCATACCACACTGTGCTCCGTGCCAGGTTGGAGCCGCTGCCATGGAAGGTGCTTTTGATTACGAGGCGTGCCGATGTGCCATGTGCCATCGGCCCATGGAGCAGTGACTTTCCGTGCAGGTATCAAGGGGCACCAGTTTTCATATTCCAGTGAACCGGGCCGGGGACTTCGAAGGTGTACCCAGCTTCAGCTGCTCGTGGTGTGCACTGGCTGTCAGCACTCAGGTCTTGGCGCTCTTGCTGCACCAGCTCTGCATTCGTCCGGTGCTCAGGAGATACTCCACTAAGATTGCATTAACGGGCCCCGGCTCTCAAAGTGAAAGTGGCGGGGTTCTGTTGCAGTTTCCGACATGTTTAGGAGCTCCGCGGGCGCGTAGTGACGGCAGCTTGGTGGAACAGGCTGAGCGACAGTTCAGCCGACAGTTCAGCCGACTCTCAGTTGCGACTGGTTGCAGTTGGAGGTGTTTTCTGCCGTTGGAATGTCGGCTGAGTCCGACATCATTTGGTGGACTGGGCCCCAGTGTGAGAATTGAGCCGCAAGACGTGGAATGATGTCAATGTGGAGTTTGCTTTAGGAGCGTGTGGTGCCTAGGATGGAGCACCCTCTCAGGGCGCTGGTCCTTCATTGGCAGGTGTGCCTCCCTCTGCCTTTGTGCACCGCTTCCGCTTTTGCTTCCACAGTACATCATCGAAACCAAGGATGGCTGGTATGTGGCGTCGAAACGGAGAGGCCAAAAGAAGAGTTCCGTGCCCGCGCGAGCAGTCGCATGACCCTGCCAGAGGCTCTTGAGCACGAGAGTGAGTTCTACAGGATGAACTATTGGCTTTTCCCTCACTTCGGATCGCCAGTTGACACCAGCTTTGAGTTCTGAGGCACCACCTGCTCATCGACGTGGATCTCCTGGTAATGCGCATGGCCGCGCTCGCTCTGAGGCCTCGTGACGGGTCTCCAGGTTGTCTCTGAGAGTCCCCCGAGCTAAGGCCGGAGACCTTCTTCCAAGTGACCTTGAAGCGGCCCCGGTCTTGGCATGGAGGGGGCCTTGGGCCATGGCTGGTCCCTTGAAAGAGCTCGAGCAGCTCGAGGTTTGAGCTTGGCCACTGGCTTCTTGCTGGGGATCCGATGGGGAGGCGCTCGCCGGCTTCCTGGCCCGCCTTCATCAGACGGGTGCGGCTCGCATGGCTCGCAGGCTGCTTCTCAGGGAGGAGCCGGAGCAGGAGCTTAGAGCCTTAGCGCATCCTGCCCTGACGATCGCAAGCAGCGCCTAGCAAGGAGTTCGCCATGATGAAGCTGCAGAGCTTCGTGCTCTTGTCAGCGGCCTTGCTTCTTGAAGGGTTGACGAGGTTCTAGTGACCAATCAGAAGCCCACAGCAGTCGGTGCTCAGCCACTTGCATTGACGGGGCTTGGGGAGCTCTCAAAACTCGGCGACGAATTCGGGGGTCAGGGCATGTCAGGTAGAAAGGTGCCACAGGTGGTTGTGTACACGAAACCAGTCCGGCTGTGTCTGCTAAGTTTGTACCAGCTGCTCAGCTGGAACTCTCATCTTTCGCTGACCTGGCCGCAGCTAGTGACACATACGACCAGGTGGGGGGATCCTGGCCTGAAGCCTTTCACAGTCTCGTGACAAGTGCAGGCAATTCCTTAGCGTCGGTCCGAAGAGCCATTCGCAGCTTTGGGATCCTCGCCTGGAGCGTCTGAAAGCTCAGAGAGAGAGGGAGAGAGCTGCTCTAGCCCAAAGATGCCCGATGCGCAACCGGAAGAAGCCAAGACTCTTTCTCCCTGTTTTGTAAGGTTCGACTGCCACAGCAACTGCCAAGGACCAGCATATGCTGGACCCTTGAGTGGGGCGACTTTTTGTTACAGTTTGTCTGTTGATGGCATCAGGTTGGAGGCCGCGCTGCGGGAAATCAGCTCGTTCTCTGAAGCGGATGGCAGCGGCCACAACCCTGCCAAGTGCGCCCATCAGCCCGCACGCAGACGGCTGCCCTTTCTGAAACGGCGAGGTACCACTTGAGGGAAGATCAGTCGCCTGACTCAACTCGGCTTGTGGTTTGGGCCATCCCTGACTCAACATGCTCCAGTCTGCTTCAGTTCTTCAGGTGGTTTGCCGTGGACCCCTACTACCATCTCTTCGCCTGGAGTCCGAATCTTGCTGCTCGCCTCTCGCTCCAGGCCACAGCACCAAGCTCAGGTGAGCAGCAGAAAGTGGAGGAGAACTTGGTCGCCGCCATGAAGGCCCTCTTCGAACTGCCTCCAGCGCCTAACTTCGCTGTCGAGCTCGAGGCCCGCGGTGGGGACCTGTCGACCTGGATCGAGGAGCCCGGGAGCCAGCGATTTCTGATTCGGGGGCCCCTCGGACTCTCCGCTCTTAGAGCAGAGGTCGGCACGGCTCCAGCCACCGCTCCGTGAAGCGTTCCGGCGGCCCTTCCTCCGATTCTGCGGCTCCGGAATGGCCCGGGCCCTCGCCCCTTGCGGCCACAGAGAGCCCTCGCTGTCCTCGCTGCTCTGCGAGGTCCAGGCCTTCTGCTGGTTGCTGCTGGTTCGCCTGGCTTTCCAGAAGGACAGCTCTCACCATCCTGTTCGCGCATCAGCCACGACGGACACGCTTCAGGACGTGTCGTCCGATGGTCGACTCCTCGCAGCTTGCCTTGTCTATGCTTGCATTAGCACAGACTGTGTGCCCTCGTGGACAGCGCTGTGCCGATTTCAAGAGTCTAGAATAGAACCAGTTCGGCTTGAGGCGTCAAGATATTCGTAGGTTTTCAGGCTGCGCTGGTAGATTGTTATGGCTATCTCTAACTAAGAAGATTCTCTAAGCAAGGAAATATGCCTCTTCTTTCCTGGCTGCGACTCTCCTTCCTCACGCGGCGGCTAGTGCTGGTGTCCGCTGCACTGTTTTCCGACTGGTGCCCCCTGTCCTAGGCCGACTTTCGCAAAAAGCTCTTGAAACCTGAGGTGCTTGCTCTACTCCTTGCCATTCGTGCCTTGGATGCCATTGCGTTTGGCAACCATGTGGATCTGTTGCTCCATGGGAGCAGGTTCCACAAGCGCTGACGGGCTGGAGGCACAGTATTTTACGTGGGTTTTTTGCAATCGCGTCACAGGTGGTCCTGTCTGCCACAGGAGATCCCACCTTGCGGGTGGTCAGATGTGGACATGGAGGCGGCGGCCTCAGCTGAACTTGAGCCGTCGCAAAGCCCAGTCTTGAGAAGGTCTCGTCCATCCCCACGGAGGAGGTGCAGCTCACATGGCTCGCCAAGGCCTGCAACGCCCACACTGCACCTTCTTTTTGCTCTTCGAGTCGGCCCTCCCTGGCCAAGGGGGCAAGGGGGGGCAAGGGGGGCCTCAGCATGGTTAAGGGAACAAGTGAAAATCGGACAACGTGGTTTTGCATCGCCCTCGTGTCTCTGAGAATCGTTGCTCAGCATGATTCATGATTGTTGCCCTGCTTGAAGAAGCACGTCTTCGTCAAACTGGAGTCGAAACCCTAAACTGGGTTTTGGACACATGAGGGTTCATCGTCGAGGATCAAGGGAGCTGGGTGGGTTCACCGTTGAAAATCAAGTTTCAGAATTTGGATGTGACGAGTTTGGGTGGCTTAGCGGTCGAGAATCAAGTTGAAGACCTTGTCTTGGGGAGGCTGTGACCCCTTTGTCCCGCACTGCCACGCGCAAGTTCTGCGTGCAGGTGCCTCTTAGCTTCCTTGTTTCCGAAATTCGTGGTATTTCTACATTTCTCAGATGGGGGCGTCTGCTGCCTTTTGCCGGATTGTTCAGGTGACGACAGCCGGCGCTGCAAAGGCGGCAAGCAGAGCTGACATGCTGTTTCTCAGCGATTTCAAGCGAGCCCACTCGAGCCCGTGACCTCGGGAAGCGCTAGGCAGAGCTGAATGTGTCGTTGATGGATGCCGCTGGGATCTGAGAGCTTGCGGAAGCTATTCAGAATCAGTGGTGCCCTTTGCGTCGCTGCTCAACGACCAGGTGGACAGGTTGGTGGCGATGGGCGGCAGCGTCTCGAGCAGTTTAGCGCCGAAGCCCCAAACCCGTTCTCGGGCCCTTGTGTATACGGGCGCAGTCGGCGAACAAAGGCGTGGCCTTCGGCAGCGGCTGCAGAGAGAGGCGGTGCCAAGTCGACGCCTCGGCCTTTATGGCCTTTCAGCGGGTCTCGGGCGGCGCGGCCTTTGTCTGAGGCTCGGAGAGCGCTTGCCATGGCGACGAGGCAAAAAGGGCCCGGGCTTTTTGCGGGGTTCTCGCCCTCGGTCTTCTCCGAGGACCGCAAGGCCAAGCGCCGCAAGGCTGCGGAGAGGCAGCAGCGCATGCTGGGGCCTTGGCCACCTGTGGTCTGAGGTCTGTACACTCGCTCCAGAAGTTGTGTGAACAGGCTCGAGAACCTGCGAAAGCGCCAAGCTGCGTTCATCTCCGGCGTCCGGGATCTTGGGATCTTTTGCTTTGAGGAACTCTGGAGATCTCTGCAGTTCCGGGTGTGCGAAAGAGTTGTTGTCGAGGCAGGGCGCGACCTGCTGGAAACGGACACCAAGTCACAAGAGGCGCTTCCAGAGTGTAGAGGCGACTCCCGCTCAGTGACCATCTCTGCGGCGGACAGGAGCAAAACGGTATGGATGCTGAGGCTGGCTTGGCTGGCATGGAGGCTCGGGGCGTCTCCGGCACATCCTGCACCCTGCGCATAGATGCGCCTTGCCCAGACGTCTCCTGCCGAGTGTGTCGTCTGCATGTCGCACCAGGACGATTGCCGCTTCCAGCACTGCCAGTGAGAATCTTTGGAGCGATGGCCCTGATACCTGACAGGAAGGAGAAGACTCGGAAAACCCGCTTGGACTCATCTGCTTCTTGCGACCTGCGGTGGCATCCTCCCTGCAGGGCAGCTCAGCTTCGGAGTGCTGCCACGGTAGAAGTAGCTCAGCGTAGGGCTTCCTTATGCTACGGGTTCGGTGCATTTCGGGGTCTTGCGGTGTGAGACACGAGATTCACCAGATGTGGTCAGTTCAAGCAGTGGTGCTCTGACCTAGGCCCAGATCCAGAGCAGGGAACTCATCATTTTGCCTGCGTCTCAGCTTGCTTGCCATCTCGGGAGTCCATTACAGGTGCCGACCGAGCAAGCTGTCTTGCTCCAGCAGCCGAAAACTCCCGTGTGTGGCCCTCCAAGAAGGCCTGGCTGGGCCTCTGCTCACAAAGTGAGCCGTGAGCCATCGGTCGCTTTGGGTCCTTGCCAGGCCGCAGTGCTTCGAAGCGCAAGCGCCGGATGGACTCGTCCGGGCCCCGGGCCCCGCCTGGCTTGAGGCGACCAGGGCGACCATGCATCGCTCTCACACTTCGAGGTCCTGGCTCGCGCTTGTTCGCATCGCATGCCCCGTACCTACCGAATCGAGTTCAGGGCGGAAAGCGTGTCTGGAAGCCGTGTCGATTCGAGGCACTTCTCCTGCTGGCGGAGCTTCCGTCCCGCATCCCTCCGATCTGGAGGCCATGCTTGGCCTGCAAGGGGAGCGCAGGGGTTTGATCAACCCCATCTCCCATCTTGGATCATCTTGTGCTCGCACAATTCAATGGAGGCATAGTTTTGCGTGTGGTATTTTGTGCTCTGGCACGAAAACAGACGATGCACGATGCAACCGACCGTCATTGCCTATGGCATCGCAGTCTCGGTAGTTTCGCTCTGTTCTTCACACGACAGTGGGTTATTTCTCAAACTTCGTATGTTACTCGACTTCCAGTTTCGATTCAATGCCTGACAGTTGCAGATCTGCAGGTGATCGGATCTCGTGTGTGCTGCTGAGACATCTGAGCTGAACGTGTAGCTCACGTGCAGTCTCATGGGCAGACGCTGGTCAAAGTGATGGCATTAGGCCCCTACTGCGGAACCGTAGCCAACGCCCTCCTGCCGGTTCCTGTCTTACGAAATTTGTTGCCGCGGAGCGGATGATTGCTGCTTCGCCGATGGCAAGGTCGCAGACATCGGAGAGAGCGCCAGGTTCCGCCTGCCGCTCCGCGCTGCAGGAAACCTGCCGAAGCCTTCTTTGGCCGGCGAAGATGCTGCTGCACCGACAGGAGCTGCAGACGAAGCTGTGGACTTTCCAATTCCGCGCCGTCATGCAGATGCCACACGGCTTAGACCATTGCAAGGATTCATGCGCTTTGTTGATTCTTATGTACCGTGAGGCGTCGGATGACTTTCTTGCTTGCTTGGAAGGCACGGTCTTCACCAGATGCCCAGGCTTGCTCGAGCTTGTTGATATGGTCGATCCAGGCCAGCTTCGACGCCTTGGCCAACAGCACACTCAAGCAGCCTGTCTTCCGGAGGTGCCACTGTAATGAGCTCTCGCTTCAACTTTGCTGAGTCTAAGTGTGGATGTGTTCAGGCTCTTGGTGCGGCGCCTGGAGTGCGTGGGTCTTAGCTCCCTGGCTACTCGTATGAGCCATGACTTTCTTGTCTCTCCGAGGGCCGGCCCAATGATGTCGCTCAGCAAGCTGTGCGCAGACAGCATAGCTTTGGCTGAGGCGACAACCAGCACGGTCTTGCTTGTCCGAGACCACCAGCCTTACCGGTCAGGTGCGTTTGAGGACGCGACCTGCTGCAGCCGCCGTGGGCGCTTTGGGCTTGGGTCACCGGGTTCCTTGAGGCTTTTGCCACTTGCAGCACTTGCAGCACTTGCAGCCGTGCAGAGGCAGATTCCTCAGCCTCGGCCTCGGCCACTTCCTCGGCCTCGCGGAGGACCTCGCATACCTCGCCCTCCCCCTTGCCAGCGCTGTAACATGCGAGCATCAGCGAGGACGCTGGATGGCAGCGAGACCTCAGCTGCCGTCCGTTCCTCACATCACATTTGCATGTCGTCAGCACACTCTCTGCATGCTAGATCTGAGATGGGCCCGCACTGGGGGTGCGGTGTGCTGAGGCCTCGATGCTTCGCGGTATCATTGCTGAGGCCATTGATGCCTGAATCTCGGATAAGAGATCTGGAGTTTGCTGCAGCGGTTTTTGCAGAACCGAGGCCACGCCGCCACTGACGCAGGCAGCCAAAGTCTTGTATGTACTTGCACGGAATTCACAATGAAAACAATGCAGCTGCGACTAGCCACACAGCGTCAACCTTGTGCTTCTTTTTTCAGTAGCACTAGCAGATATGTGGATTTGCAATTGTGGGCAGGTTCCTCAAATGTGCGATATGTTCTACATCAGCTTTGTTTGCATATGCCGGCTCGCACATGCACGTGCATGACACTCAAGCATGACTTAGGATTGCAACACGCGAGGTCATGTCTGTAGGAATCAACAACAGAGCCAGCTCGGCGACCCATTGTCTGGAGTTGTATACCTGGTGCCAAAGCTGCACAAGAAAGGATGCGACTGTGTGACGGGTTGCACAGGTGCTGGGTGGTAAACTGGTGCAGGCCTCAGAGTTTGCAGCTGCCGCAGGGAAACCGTGGCCCGCTTGGAAACCCCACCCTCGGATGGGTGTTCAGTAGGGCAGTCGGGGCCGACAGCCTCCGAAGATTTCGGAAGGCTCAGGACTGCAACCTGAGAGCCCAAGAGCCTTCGGCCAAAACGATCCCTCTCAGACTCGTTCCCTTCGGCCTTCGATATTTGCCCAAGGCAACCTTTCTGTTGTCCACCACGCCGCATGGTCGGTTTCAGACTTTGACAGCCTTGTTGCTTTGTCCACCTGCCTTGTTTGCATGATGCCGAAAGAGTTGTCGTCGTTGCTGGATGCCAGGTCTCTGCAAGAACCGGGCATGCCAACCTTCTGAGCGGGGCCGTGCAAGGCTTTGTTACAACCTTGGAGTCGCATATGACAGTCTGGGCAAGCGCCAGGCAGTTGGTGCATGGATTCTACCTATTGGAGGCTGGACGCGGGGATGCTGAATCGGGCCTCTGAGAGAGATGCAATATTAATATTTGGCATCATCTGGCTGACTGCGTCATAGGCAGTGGTTGTCCTTTCTTGTCTGTGCGATATGGCCTCAGTCAGTGCGGCCGTGACCAGACTTTAGGTATGCTTTCACTGAAGACCCAGGATGATGCACTGATTGAAGCCGGTTTTCATCAAGCTTCAGGCGTGTCCAGCTTGTTTGCAGGGCACTCCTACGGTTAAGACGACCAGCTGCACAGCACGGCTGGCTTAGAGTGTGCATGTGCTGCAAAATGGCAGGGCATGCGGCTGAATCCGAAAGTATCTGGAGCTTGGCCACCTCCACAGCAATTCTGAGATGCTGTTTCTGTTGCGACAAGTTTTTGATGCTAGTGTCACCTTGCAATGGAAGTCAGGTGCAGACCTTGGCATCAACTGGTCAAGGTGGCGTTCCTGATTTCAAGCCTGACAGAGTTGTTATTGCAATTGTTCATTGCTGCTTGCAGGGCATTCCTCGTAAAAGTTGAGGATTCGTACGCTGACAACGTTCAGACTTATTTGTTTTTATCCGTTTAGGCGGTGCATGTTCAGACTTGGTAGCATGGGTCCTGCCACTTACTCTCTCATTGTCGGGAAACAAGCCCAGAGGCCAGCAGACTTGTCCGTCGTGCAGTCGACAGGAGCCGATCAATCAATGCGGCTCACCCCTATCCGGACCTTAGCAGAGGCAGGATGACCAGTACATGTCCTATGCAAGGTGTTTCAAACCGCAAATTTGGGTCTGCCAATTCGGAGAAGTTTTGAGACAGATCTTCGGAGTTGGTGCACCCCTGCGGTGCTCCCTCGTTTGACACGCCGGAAGTGATTTCATGCGTGCCATGTTTCCTACACGAGCATGAATTGCAGAAAGACAACACATTTCGTCTTCGTGGTTTTGAGGGAATAGCCCCTGCGTGCCTCTTGTTCAGGCAGCCAAAGTGCTGAAGCTCGTTCCCGCTCTCAGCTTTGCAGCGGAGTAAATGGCAATTGCTCTCTCTCCTTCCCTTTCTCTCTCCTTCTCTCTCTCTCTCTCTTTTTGCCTCTCTTACTGTCTCTTTCTCTCTCTCTCTCTCTCGCTCGCTCTCCTTGTGCTGCGCTGACTTGATCTTGCTCTTGCTTCACTTAGGCCTTGAATCCTTTTCTGTTCAAGGTTCGGATGTTGTCAGATTCTTAGTGCAGAACTCTCGTTCGGTCACCTGAAGGAGTTAGTTCTTCTGATGCTTGTCGCCGTTTGTGATACTTTCTTCGTTCTGCGCAGTGTCGAGTAGACGCACAGATGTGTAACGAGGCTTTATCTACTTTCACCAGATAACTTTCCGTTGGCTGCTGAGAAAGTGTCAAGCTTTTGCAAGGCCCTCCCCCCTTGCATCAGAGCGTTGCGCGAATCAGCGCGCCCGGACTAAGGTCGACGGAAGCGATTTTTACGAAGAGCGGGATGGAGGCTCGGCATGGCAAGTCGACCTATCGTGTCGCCTTGACTCGGATGTCACTTGCTTTGAGGTGCTTCCACCCGCCGAGGCGAGGGCGAGAGACGAGGCTTCGGGATGCTCCGGGCCGCAGCGCAGGACCACTCCCGCCTGGCGAGTGGTGAGGACGGCTTGCCAGAGGTGGAGGAGCTGTGTTCCTGGCTTGCTTGCGAGGGCTGTTGCCGATAGACCTGCTTGACTCCAGGGCATTGCGCGTTCCTTGAAGGTTAATGCTTCGGCCGCAGAACTGTCGTGTGGACATTGCGGCCTCTTGACTGCTCTACTGTAGCTCCTTGTTGCGTTGCCTGCCTTTAATCAGAGATCCGTCTCAGCCAAGGCGCTAACTTCGTTGATCGGATGCACCGCGGCCGCAAATTCATCACAAGCTGCGGTGAATTGTTGAGCACATCGGATAGATTCGCACAACACTGCCAGGCATTCCCCCAGAGAGTTTGCATCGAGGCCATACTCGTCGCCATCATGAGAATCATTCATCGTCATCAGCATCATCATCATCTTCACAGGAAGTAACAAGTCTGCAATTGTCAGCTGCTTCGTTGTTACCTGTCTTCGTTCGTTCGCGTCGTGTGCTGTGGGTATGAACATACTTAGAAATGCATATTCGCCATCCCCCGCAACGTGCCCCAACGCTGGCTTACCAAGACACCACAACTGCAGGCAAGATACCCGTAAATTTGGCACCACATATTTGTTCAATACTTTAGTATACCTATGTCAAATTCCCATTCTACACACAATGGAAGAATTGAATTAGCCTACAAACATCTACAAACTATGCCAATTCTACGCGTCTAACTTGTGTTTTCAACATAAACTTAGTGAACATTTCAGTGGCATAAACTTCAAATCTATCCAGCGATGAGCGAGCTTTCCTGAATGTTGGATCACAAGAGCAGGCTGAAATTGCCAATGAAATATCGCGCGGATGGTTTACCTAAACACTTAACTCAAGGTAAACAGGTTTGCTTTGATATTCGGCAAAGTGTGAAGTTCATCTTATGAACATTTCACTAGTATGTAGGTTGTGTTTACTACATCTTGTTATGTACATAGCGTTTTAGGACTTCGGGACTACTGAATCCTTGGTACGCAGATTCGCATTGCTTTGTATCTTTTCATGAATGAAGTGAACGGTCGTTTTATCCACAAATGAATTAATACTTAACTGCTGAATGGTTATCTATCTCATTTGTATCAGTGCACCGACTAGCCAAATAAGCGAAAACGCTAAGAAATGTGTAACACATGCCGATTCAATATGAGCTTCTCGTTAACGAAAACAGGAGCAATCATAGCTATTATTGTTTGAACATTAGATAGCAGGGATTGGTAACTCACACATGCAAGTCTCACATACATGAGTCTTCGATGAGCAGTATGTAGGTATGCGACCAAGCTAGTTTCATATTAGGTCTAACAGCAACAACACGGCATCGTAACCGAATGTTAAATAGCAGGCATGATGCTGGCAACTTTTGCATACGTGCATTATGTGAGGCCTGATGGTTTGGAGCCGCACTTAGTTCATATACCTAGATAATTAGGAACATGAAGAACAATACTTTGATACATTATTCCTGTGTTAACCCGTCTTTCCATCATCGCGTTCGTGGGTGGGTGGGTGCTGCGAGAAGAACGCTGATGGCAATACTCTGAGGCTCATTCCTGCTCCAGGGTTGCGAAAAAGAAGGGCAGAACACAGTTGGGTTGGACGTGCAGATTCGGGGGGGGTTAGAACATGTATGTATGCAAATTTATGTATGCATGCATGCATGCATGCATGCATGCATGCATGCATGGTTTTATGGATGTATGTATGTAGGTATGTGGCTACATACGGCACCAGCATTGTCGTGATCATTATTGCTGTGTGCTGCTGGCTTGAGTATCACTTGACAACTGTTTCTAAGTGGCTTAACACACAGCATTTCGTTCAGGACTTCAGCCGCGGTCGCCTTTATTGCCCAGCCCTTGCTATCTGACAGGAATGTAGGCTGGTGTGCTGCTGTGGTACACAACCTGCAGCAGAGAACATTGCACCTGCGAAGATGTGCACGAATAGCATGTGACACAGATAGTGGCTGACAGACGAAGGTTGGTTCTTGTCGACGATGCGGAAATTGCTGAAGCTCCCATGCATGTGTGGCAGGCAATCGCCGCATAGCTTGAATCCACACAGGTGTTCTTCAAGTCTGTGATTTCTGTGGGCGCCTGTCGCGCGAGGTGTCCTCTGCCGGCTTTTCACGACTTCAAGCTAGTGGTTGTGAGGCTGGCAGCCATGAGCTCGAAGCGATACGGGAAAGTAGTCCCACTTTCCAACAACTTCGAATGTCGATTCCGGGCGGCAGGGATATTTCAGGCGTCAGCGGGTGAACTCAAATTGTTTTCGGCCTCGGCGATTTCGAGCGCCGATTTCAGGCGCCAGGGGTGAGCACCATTTCGCTGGCCTCAGCGATTTGCGAACTCCGAATGGCGTCGGAGGCGATCAATCGGAGTTTTGGTGACAACGCCATGTGTGTGACCGGGAGGGTGCGGTCTGGGAGGGGAGTTGAGTGGGGGGGGGGTGGTTGGGGTGCGGGGGGGGGGGTTCGCCAGATTTCGACCTCACGCAGCCTCGAGATTACGGATTAGAGTGAGTGTTTCAACCTGACGGTGCCCCCGCAGTAGCATAGGGCATTTTCATAGAGTATACTACTGCAATACCTCTGAATCCGCAAAGTTCCTTACATCCGACCCAACTCAAGCCTGGGCCCTTAAACTTTACTTCCAGACCTGAACAGTAGAAGAACGAGGGGATGTCTTCGCGAAGCGAGCACTGGCAGCATTTTCCGAAACTGCTTTGCAGACTGTGTGTTTCTCCACAGCCGGGTGGCTGCAAAAGACGACCCCCTTCTGAGTCACTCTGTCCTACTGCCTCAGCAACAGTTTCTTCCAAGGGCCGATTTTTCCAACATTTAGCACTCTTAGGTAAAAACTGTCACCAAACCGCGGCCGGCGTTACCGAGTTTTTAGCACGCATCAATCTCAGCCAGCCTCTATTCGCGCCTCCACTGGTTTGCATGCCAATTTCGCGGTCAATGGCGTGACATCAAGGAACCGACGATCCATTTTGGCGTCTGCACGGGATTCGAGCCCCAGGGGCATTTAAGGCGTCCGCCTGTCTGCAAGATTGACAACCCGCGTAGAGGCGTCACTTGATGCACAGAGCATGCCAGGTGTCTCCACTCTAGGCAATCGTTTGAAACGTCCGAGGTTTGGGGTTGCCGTGCGGTAGTGCTTTGCCGGCGCGCCGGATTGTTGCAGCAGGAGTTCGTGGAGTTGAGCCCCAACACCTTTCCAGCGAACGTCACGGGTCGGCTATACTGTGCGATGGCCTCGGCTACATTGGGGGTACTGTACTCGGAGCCTATGAATAAATTTGAGCAGTTGTGCAATCTGCTTCAAGCCTGCAAGTATGTACAACATGGTCCTTGTCCTTCCAAGTTGAGCCCGGAGAAAGCAACCACGCACATGATTGATCGATTGAGCCCACTGAGGTGGCTTATCGGCTCTCCTTGCAATGCGCTCAGATCGGTGGATCTTGGTAGCATGGTGCGAGTACGGCGTGACTTGACCAGGCCTGTGATCACTGGCAAAGTTTACCAAAAGTTTTACACACAGTCGGCACCTGTGAACCTTGTGCACAGTCTGCTCCTATCACAAGCTTCTGTGCAACTTGCGAAGATTTTCGAGGTTTGTGCATGCGCGCTGCCCGGCCATGTTCCCAGCATGTCCTCTTTAAGGGTACTGTGTGGTGACTTGTCGTAGGATGGGTCAGGGGGAGTGAGCTGCCATGCAGTGGACGATTCGAAAGCCCATGCTCAGTCTCAAAGCCGAGTCGAACGCCGCGAACCAAAGATCCAATGCACTTTGCATTCACATCGATCCACAAGACGACTAGGTTGTCGCACAAACAGCGACGTTTACAGCACATAGTCTTAGCGACGAAGAAGGCGGCCATGCTTATCCGCATGTTTTGCTGTTGCTGAAGATTTTTTTGGACGAGTTGAGGACTGTGTTGGCAAACTTGAACATCTTGAAGGTCATACTGACGACAACAGCAATGATTATGATCACGACAGTTCGTGATGACAACTGCGCAGAGCATTCCAGCAGGTGTGCACCACTACATCGCCTGGTCCTGAGCACTTGTCCAGATTGAGACTCCTGGTCCCAGCCGCCCTAGCCTGTCGCAGTTCGATCCCCACGCTGTGCCTGCTTTGTGGTACTTTCCTGTGCTGCAACTCGGAGCCGGGCACCCAGAACTCATAGATGCTTCGGGACACAGCTGTTCCACGTGGCCATGTTTAGGTTGAGCTGATTGAATTGAGGTGCTGCAGGAGAGAAGGTGAAGGAGGTCAGATGATGGGGGAAGTGACGCAGCATGCGCAGGCGGCGGCTGCGAATTTCGAATTCTCCCACCTCTCCCTCTCAGAGGTCTGTGGCTTTGGGACGTGTATTTTCTTGCAGCTCTCCAACTCGTCCTGCCCTTACACCACGGTGCCCTACAAGTCTTCGCTGTCTCAGCCCCCTTCAGCTCTCAGTTGCCCGGCTGAGGCTAGTGCACATCGTGTCCGACGGTCTCATTACGTGTGGCGAGCCTTACGCGACACGTCGGAGCAAAAACGGCCGTGCATGGCAGTTCCTTCAAGAGGTTGGGGCTCGCTTTACCTGGATGGGCATGGAGAGGAAGAGCCCAGATCCCGATTGCGATGCTGCAAGGATGCTTCGTACCGTGAGACGTGCCTGAGGTACAACCTGTCCCGGCCATTGTACATATCAGAGCTGCGACTGCAGCAGCTGACACAGCTGCCATCTTAGCAGAGCCAGTGTGCTGGCGCCTTTTGGGAGTTGGGCGCAGCTAGTCATGTGTCTGCCAGCGCAGTGCTTTTCCGAGCTGCAGGCTTGTGCGGGAGGCGGCCTTTGATTTCGAGTCTTCCCCCCGGCACAGCAAGCGAAGCGAAAACCCCGCTTCCTGGCGAACTGAGGTCCCGGTTGAAGTGGAAGAAGGTGATTTTCGTGCCTTTGGCAGGATTTTCTTCGCGAGCCTGGGACGTGATTGGAACCAATGTGTTGGCAAGGTGTGAGCAGCCCGACGGACGCTGCCCCCCAAGTCTGGGGTCTGTCAATAAATGTTGGCAGGCCCAGACGGTTAATGCAGTAGCTCGCGGTCTTTGCGTTCTGGCTTGTGTTCCTAGCAAACATGCGCAGAGCCTGGCGACCACGATCGCCACTTCTTTAAGCAATTATGTGCTGTTTCGGTGCAGCTCCGTGGCGCTGGCAAACCCATCTCATGGTAGGGGAAAATTGCAATGATAAGGCAGTGGAGCAGCACACGGTCAAGGGGGCAGTGGCTTGGGTTCACAACTAGGCTAGGCCAAGGGAAACCTTCGACACTGCAGCGCTGCGAACTGCCCAGCTCCAGCAAGTTTCATAGCTGGTCTGCAAGTTGCGGCGAAGCCATGGTGAAATGCGATAGAGCCTATAGAGTTTTCTGACACTGCCCGATTCAGTCAGGTCTTCACGTGCCGCCATGATAGCCTTGGTCGCTGGAATTCTGAAACGGCTCAAGTCATTCAAGTTCGGCTGTTTGTGTTCCGATGGCATGTCTACCTACTCTTTGCAGTCGCCTCCTGGAGCGCCTCCTGGTCCTGGGCAAGGCCTGCAGAAGCGCCTCACTTCGATAGTGCGCCCAGCTGCACATCCCGTGGGTTCAGTTCCCTACCACGTCCGTGCACCAGTTCCAGCAGTTCAAGTTCAAGTTGCCGGCGCTCCCCGTCCGGGCGTGCCGGGCGTGCCGGGCGTCCCGGGTGTCCCGGGCGTCCGTCCGGGCGTCCCGGGTGTCACTCAAGCGACGGCGCCTTTGCCTCGGCCCGTGCGATGGAGCGTGGCTCCTGGCACGGTGACTTCCCCCCTTGCAGGCCATCCAGGCATGCCCGTTGTCAGGCCAGTGCCGGTCGTGCCAAAGCAGCCGATCCCAGCTGCGCCTGCAGGTGTCCAACCTCTCCGCCCCGTAAATGCTGCAAACCCTGTGCCAGTGCCACAGCCTGGCCCCGTCCACCCTTTACAAGTCCTCGGCCAGTCTTTGGCAGTGGCCCAGGCCCCAGCCCAAGCAGAGCAGGAGCCTGAAACCTCTGAGGAGACGCGACCGGAGAGTGAGGCTTCCTCCACAACTTCGCCAAGAAGTGCACCAAGCCCAGCGGGAGCCACCGCGAGCCCCCCTACAGACTCGCCGAACGATTTAAAGACACCTGAGCCGACTGGAACGCCAAAAGGCCAGCCTGTTCCTGCCGTGGAAGAACTGCAAAGCAAGAAGGTAGCTGCCGAGTCCAACGCGGATACGAAGCCGGCAGAAAAACCTAGAGACAGCCTCCTGGCCTGCAGCTACTGTAGTTAGCTACGGATGTCGTGATCCAGAACCAATGGCCATCCTACGCCATGCCCCTAGTGCGAGGCAGTTGCACAAAGTCAGCTCGTCATCGTGATCAACCTGCCTTGGCAGTTCTTGCTGCGGCATTCGCCGCAATCTGGCAAGAGGGATGATTTTTGTCTTCAACAGGGTTCTTGGGGTCGCAACGTTCATCTGGGTTGCAAGCGGTGCTACAGAGAGCAGTCACTCGGGTGATCAGGGAGCTGACAGACGTTTCGTGCCTCTGCTAAATGCTTGCTATGATGGCCCTGCAAATGCCTCGAGGCTGGTACGGCAGATGATGTGCACCTACAACGTGGCTTTGCAGCCGATGTGCGCAAACTCGAACTTCCGGAAGCAGGAGCTGACTGCAAGTAGCAGTTGCGAGTTGAGTTGAAAGTCACGTGTGCGCAAACAGACGGACATGCAGCCTAAGACAGGCGGGCACAGAGAGACACAGCTGAGATAGAGACGAGGCACACACTGCGTCGGTGACCAGCTTTGAAGCAGGATTGTATCCGGACATCGAGGACATGGGTTCGGCCGAGTGGCCTACCTGGGTCGACAGCACAGCGGAGGACCTCGGCTCCTCTGTAACTACTCCGTTCCAAGGGCCCGCGTTTTGCAACTCGTGACGGAAGGACACCGGGCGCGGTGGTGCGATTGCTTTTGTGCCCTCCTCCGTCCGGAGCGATTCTCATTGCTCCTGAGTTGCTCTTGAGGAAGGGTCAGCAAGAAGCCACAGTAGAAGATAACCAGTGTGGGATCCAGATGAACAGTTTGGTAGCCCCGAGCCCGAGGTATATACTTCGTACACGGTGGGGGATTCGAGTATGGCTCCCCGCTGGAAGATGGCTATGACAGCCTTTGCTCGCGAGTAGCAGCAGGTTCAGGCACGGAGCATTTCAACATACAGTGCGGAGCAGCCCTGTGTCTTTGTGTCTTGTCCTGCTGCATCCTGCTGGGCAATGCGGTTGGTTGCACAGCAGGTCTGTGGTAATGCTGGAAGGTGTGCCCACGGAATCTCTTTGCTTGTCGCTCGCGAGGCCTTGTGGTGGTATGTCCGGATCATCCTCTGTCCGGGGAGAGCCGGCCGTTTAAAGCACCGGAAATCATCGACGTGCTGCTGAAAGGTCTGCCGGCGAGAGCATCAACGAATGATACACGTGTTCGTTAGTGCAAAGAATTTGAATGTCAAGAAACGGTGACCTAAGACTATGACTAAGTGGCGGATCAGATCAGACATGCAACAGGTTTACGGTGGCTACTGCGGTTCGACCCCGTGACAAAGGAGCGAAGGAAAGCTTCCCCGAAGCTGATCCTGGCTGGAGACTCCGCTGGAGCTACGCAGGTCTCGACTTAGCACTCCAAACAGAGCCTTTCTTTCATTCTTTCAGACTCTATCAGTTTTTGCGACAGCTTCTTATATTGGCATGCCTTGAATCTTGGAAAGCACAGGCGCTTTCAATTGCATTGCGTGCGCTGGAACAAGACGACACCGAGCTGACAGCCTCACTCTGTGGACTGGTGCTGATTTCACCATGGCTTGACCTGAGCTGTGGAAGCCACACCTATGAAGCCTGGCACAACACGGAAAGAAGACTGCAGTCCCTTCAGATGTGGTCACTGTTTCGCGTAAGAGCTAAGCGTCATTAGCCCTGTCGATCGCCACGAGATTTTCTTCATAGCCGTATGTCAGGTGTCATACCTAGCAGTTTCGCACGGCTATTACTTGCTGGTCCTGTGCAGAGGACTTTCACCCAAATTAAGGTGAGCAACGCCTATGCAGAGGAGGCCGACACCGGCGATCTCGCCTTCCGGGAGCATGCCGATGACAACAGAGCATCTTTCCGTCGCACCGTTGGCAGCACGCTTCCTGCCGATCCCTCCCGCCCCTTCCTGTTTCGGGTCAGTAATGTTGGGTACTGTGAGATGGTGAGTCGAAAGGTATGGCCATGACATACACCGGATCATCAGGGCTTCTCAAGGCCAGCTTTTGATGTTGAATGCAGTATGTTACAGTATGTTGCTCACTAGCTTTCCGGGAGGATGCTATCTTCAGCCCATACTGGCTGGTGCGCAACCTCGAGTCTGACCTTGTAGCCAAGCTTGCCAAGCTGCAGACTCCGGTATTTTGGCAGCATCTTCTGCAGCGTGGTGAATCAACACAGGCTGACCCTCTTCCCTTATCCAGTGTTACGGCGCAGCCGGTATCCGTGTGATTCGGCCCAGATGTGGATTTGTGCTGGTGCAGCAGAGACGCTGAGTGGCGAGGCCCACTGCTTGTTTTGCAACCGCGGCTGAGAGAAGCTTGTTTTGCCATTGGAGGTCCTGGACTTTGCTGAGCGACTTCGGGGCAAGGCAGGGTGCAGACCACACTTCCTGCCTGTCACGACAGATGCATCTCTCCGTAAGGTACCCATGGAGGCATGGCTCCATGAAGGCATGTTCCATGACTGGGTGATGCCCCGCGCCCGCAGTGTATTCCCCTATTTGGCTTGTTTGGCTACGTAAAGGAGTGTCGCAGATATTGTTGGAGTTAGACTCGCGATGTCTAGCAGTGTGTGTTAGATGATCCGAAGGTATACAACAGACCATCCCATGCCGAGCAAAGATGCTGCAATGAAGCTGGACGGCATGTGGGAATGCTATCGCTTGGTTTAGTGTCTAGTATATCGAGATGCGGTTCGTGGCCCAGGAACAACATGTTCGACTTCATTGCCAGGATACGTCTTGGCCCCTTTCTTTCCGTGGCGTTGCATGCATGCGGCTGGTTGCCGGATCGCACTCGTCTCGCTAGCTGAGGTGGGACGTCCTTCACCCCTGCAAATGGCATTCATTACTATATAGATGAATGGGAATGAACGCCAATGACTCATCAACAGAACGATAAAACAAATCCAATCTGCTAACCCTTCAAGAAACGAGACCGAATTCTACTATCCCATATTGCGGGGCAATCCTACCATCGATTTGGATCTCGACCATATTCATACAATAGATTTAAATATAGATTTCTTGCACGATAAATAAAGAATAATTCGTTTAGAAGATAAATAACAAATAATTATTCGATTTGTTGGATATATTGAATTTATTGATTCTTATATTTCGATCCCAATTATTTTAGAAGATCTATTATCGATATAATAAAGATCGAATTATAGATTATCTAATTTGATAATAAATATAAATATATATTTTCTTTATATATTTTTCTTATAATAATTAAATAAATTATTTTCTAAATTTTCGTTATATTTTTTCGATTATTCTTTTAGGCTAGTAAATAAAGGATTCTTCTTGATTTTCTTAATTTAAGTCGTTGTCTATAGGGGATGCTATAGGTATTGTATAAAATTTTCTAAAGGATATTAGAAATGATATTCTAGAAGATATTTTATGAATTTTTTTCTGTCATAGAAATTTTTTATTTAAGTGATCTTCTCTAATATATTCTATTAAAGGGTATTCTAGATGATATTCTATAGGAGGTATTTTCTAGAAAATAGAATAAAGATAATCTATAAAAGGTTAAAAAAATAAATTATACCTTATATTTAAGACGATATATTATACATAAATGAATTTTCTAAGATATGTAGAAGAGGTATCTTATTATATAATTATTTTTTTTATTATTGATTTAATTATTTTCCATATAGGTATTTCATATCTAGGAGCTAGGATTTAATTGAGATTTTTCTTTTATTTATTCAAGATCTTTCATGGAATATTTCTATAAGAGGTTGTAAAGGAAATGAGGTATAGAAGGTTTATAAATGCTACAAAAAAAAAGGTGATAAGATATTACCTAGGATATATTAAATGATATTCTAGAAGGTATAGGTAGGGTATATTGGGGAATTTATAAAATATATTCTATATTTTTTTCTCTAGATATATGGCTTATTAACTAAATTTCGATCTGCCCAAGAGGTTCTTAGATTTTAGATTCTATATATCTTTCATATGAGTCTCTTTCCTAATAAATGCTTGAATTGGGGAATCCTCAGAGCTTGACCTCCTCTCGATCTTTCTTATATGAATATTTTATCTGAACAAAATAAATAGGATAATTTGAGATATTTCATAGGATTTATATGATTATTATATAAGAAGGAATATATAATATATATAGGGAACATTCGAAAAGATAGTTCCGTCTTTTATAAAGAATTTCTATAAAATTTGAAGAAATAATATTTTTTAAGGTATTCTATAGGTTATTCTCTTTTATTTTTATTTCTTGTGTAAGTATCCTTATTTTATAAATTAACAGATATTGGACTCTTCCTAATTTTTCCTATATAAATCTTTATTTATAAGATATCTTTCATATATTCCAGAGGAGATTCTCAAGATAATATATATAGAATATGAGATATATATATATTTTTTTATTTTTCTAAATTATGTAATTATATTCTTGAATAAAATATTCTTTAATAAATTAATATCATGCTAATTATCCCCGCTTTTTTGGGCGCGCCCCTGGCGCTTCTAACTTCCGCTTTTTAGCTCGCTTCCTCTTGAAAGCCTCTTATGTGCCTGTCTCGTGATCCTAAAACCGGGAGTACTTCTGTCTCGCTATTGTTATTGCCGAAATTTTGGTAGCTTTGGGAAGTCTGGCGATATTAAAATTTCAGAACTTGGGAATTTGAAGGAGATATGGTGCTAAAATTTCCGAAATATTAGGTAGGCATGCTCGCGGTCATAACATTTCCGAATTTTTTAGGACATGCCCTAGGTAATAAAATTTCCGAAAATTTAAGTCCGCGAGTTCCAGTACAGTGCTTTCTAAATGCGGGTGTCTCTGTGTGTCTCTCTATATATTTGGGTATGTCTCTATGCATATAGGCGAATCTATTATCTTTTTATATGAAAAAATATATATATATATATATTTCTGAAAATATATTTATAGCTATCGCTCTATCGATTTATTTATCGGGCTCTCTAATCGTCTCTCTCTGTATGCATTGCTCTATGTGATTCTCGATATTATTCAATAGATCACATAAATAATTAATTCAAATCTATCAATAGAAATGAATTTGAGAATTCAAAATATAATATATTATATTATAAAATTTTCTAATCTTAAAAATCATTGCTATAGATATAAGCGAAAATTTAAGTTTTATTATATATCTCTATTATATAATTTTTTTTTAATAATAATCTATATAAATTTATCATATCGAGAATCCTATTATATATTTATTCATTATGAATAAATCAAATTTTTATTCATAAATCAAATAAAATTATTTTTATTCATAAATCAGATAATATTACTAAAGTTTCATTTAATAAAATATTTTCAATTTAAATATTAGAATATTCATT
>CAJNDV010035765.1:1427-13782 GCA_905221635.1 Symbiodinium sp. CCMP2456
ACTGACTAGGACAGGCACAGGATGGGTCAATCTCACAGAGTAAGGGTTTAGGGTTTAGGGTTCAGGGTTTAGATTGTAGGGTTTAGGGTTTAGGGTTTAGGGTGTTGGGTTTAGGGTTTAGGGTGTAGGGTTGATTATTGTAGGGTTTAGGGACCCACATACTTGTTGCAAGGGTAATTTACCTAAAGCCTAAACCTGCCCGAAGCACAAGAAATGCCGCTCAGCCCTACGCCCTAAACCCTGAAGGCTCAGCACGCTAAAGGTGTAGCGGTCAGGGCTTAAAGGTTTCGGGATCTGAGTGTCGGGCCAACACCCCAAACCTGGAACACTAAACCTCTTAAGCTGAACCCGAGCCCGCCATACCGCAAACTTCAATGGAGGTTCCAGACACCCTGCTGTTCCCAACCGAAGGCGCAGCTTGGGTGCTGGTCTTCCAAAAGCCCCAAAAAGGTTCGGCTATACCTTAGACCATACTCAACAGTTGCCCTCCGTAATCTAAGGCATCTCCCCTTACTTACCAGGTTTTGGTCTTTCTGGAACTGCCGCATTGCCGTTTTTGCGTCGTTGTCGGGTTCAGGTTTCGGAGATCGTGCGCTTGAAAGTAGTAGGGCTTGAGGGTATCAGGATTTGTGGGTTGAGAATCCATGGTATAGGGTTTATATAGGGTTTGGGGTTGAGAACTTAGAGTTTGGGCTCCAGGATTCTGGGTCTGGGGTTGCAGGCTTGCTGGAAAACGGAGTCTGGGGCGGATACATAATGGGCAGTGAAGCTCGGCTCCTGGGGGTCTATAATTTGAACTACAATCACTAATTAGCGATTTAGGGTTCAGGATTTAGGAACTACAATCCCTAAAGCCTATAAACCCTAAACCCTTAAGAGTATACCCCGAAACCGTATCCATATTTTAGGGGGTTTGGTGGGGAGAAGGGAGCTCGGGCGCGCCCCCATGCGGGAACCTGATTACGAACTCGGGTCCTATAGCCCTTAATACTAGGATTCATATACCTAGACCCTCCATCCACCATATCCATATACCCATATTTGATGGTACAAGGAGGGTCCTGGTAAGGAACCCGAATAAAGGTAGCCTAGAGGAGAGGGAGGGGGGGCACTACTGAGCAGAGGGGGAGGGGGGGAGCTGGGCTGGGAACTGCTGTTGGAGAGGCGGAAAGGCAGGGCAGCAGGGGTGGATTATTAGGGTTTAGAAGGAGAACCTACAAGAAGGTAGGTTCTGGTAAGTTAAGGGAAGGCTCTGAGGGTCCATGTACCCAAATAGTTGGCCTTGAAGTAGTCCCTATAGACCCTTTGGGAAGATACATTGTACCGAGAGATGTCCGTTGTCCTGTTACATTGCGTGGTCCTGTAGCTGTTGGAGTTTATACAAAGCTGACAAGAGGCAATGCATGGAAATCGTTCTGTTGAGCATCTTCACCTGCTTCCCGCCTGGACGGTCCGCAGACGTCTAACATAAAACCCTAAAGCCTTAAATGCAGATAGACGGCAGTTTAGAACTCTTGCACAAGCCATACGGAGTCGTGTAGAACTCAATCATATTGGAGAATAATCTACGAAGCCACACTACAAAGCCCGACGAATCGACAGGGAGCCACGGGCATCCGGAGCTCTGTTCCTCGGCAGTTCATCCGGAAGAGGCTTTCTAGGGGCCTACTGAAGCCGAGGTTTAAGGTTTAGGATTTCGTGATGTGGAGTAGATTTTCTCCCGATCTGTGGGGATTTGCTCCGGCTTTGTATGGTTTTTTAGGGCTGACATGAAAGCGGGTTTAAGGGTTTGGGTTTTAGGGATAAAGTGTTTTGGGTGTGTATTCATGGTGGCCCTGCTGTTGTGTGTTGGTTTACTCACAAAGAGAGAGGGTTATGGGACATCACAGCCTTATGGCAGAGTTTAGGGCTGGGGTGAGATCCAAAACCGCAATCTCTGAGCCGAACCTGAGCCCCCAATCGGTCGTCTTAGCAAGAGGCGGCTCTTAATCACAACTATGAAAACCCTGAAAGTCTGAACCACACCTTCACACAGAAACTCTGAGCAGCCTTGCAGAGAATCAAGAAAGCCGCCTACCCGTGGAGACACCTGGCTCTTCGGACTTAACAGCCTTACAAAATTTCTTTCAACCCCCCTACACCCCACAAAATCTCATGAGACCCCCCTGAAACACACCCGGGTCTTCGGATCTTTCAGAATTCCAAGGTCACAGGCCTTGCCTTTTCTTCGCACGCGGCACTTGCCAGAGTGGCCGCCTGTCTGGGGCGTTTTATGGGAGGCGTTTTTGTTCACGACTTTGTTGGCTCATGCATGGGTTTGGGCTTACATTACACGGCTTTGTGAGGTTTAGAGACTTAAGATGGAATTCAATGCTTGTATGGTTTTTATGTCGAACTCAGGAGCGTCTATGGGGCTTTCTTCAGGATCCTGTGCAGTTGGTAGGTGTTTTACAGGGGTTCGGAAGGGTTTAGGTGGTGAAGGCCATGGTGTCGGAGAGTTCTGGGTTACTCCAGTAAGGACGTTACTCTTCAGGGCCTTTCAAGTTGGGTTTAGGGTTTATGGGGTTTTGGGCCTTGGGTTCATGTTCAGCTATGCTGTTGAGGGTTTACTGAGCTGGGTTTGGATTTTAGAGTTTACTTGGAGGTTCATGGATAGTTATATGTGGGGTTATAAGTCCCCTAATATGGGTTATAAGTACAGTTACCCCACTTACAACCCCACTTGTATTTCATTGAAACCTATAGGGTGGGTCAATAAAGGAGTAACACGAAACATCTAGCTTGCCACAGCTTTTCACACAATCCACAGGAAGCTAGGCTAAGCTATAGGACAAGCTAAGGGACGCTAAGATATACGAACTTCTTGTTGTGAAGTATGTCCTTGAAGGGCCTGTGCTACGACACTCAGACCTCTTCTCGTGAGGTTTTTCCTGACCCCAGATCCCGACATGCTGTGAAAAGCTGGCTTGCGGTCTCCTGCCTCCTGCCTTCGTCGTTACGACATTCCATCGCTCAGAACCCCCTGTCGCTAGGATTTTCCTGGCCTCAGACCGGACATGCTCCGACAAGCTAGGGACGGCTAGCCAAAGCTAGAGACAGCTAGAAAAAGCTAGACAGAGCTAGACAACCCTAGCTTTTCCAATTTTCGGGTTTAGGGTTTAGGGTTTAGGGTTTACTAAACCCTAAACCCCTAAACCCTAAACCCTGAACCCCTAAACCCCTAAACCCTATAAACCCAGCTCAAAATTCCTGAAACGTCGCCTTTCTGAGGCTACGAATGCCGGTACTGTGACTTGGCCCTTCTGGCTCTTGAGGTAGGCTTCCCCTTTGAGGCTTTAGGAGTTCCTATAAGGATCTAGGGAATTTAGGGTTTAGGATGTAGGATTTAGGTTAGGGTTTTAGGGTTTAGGGTTTAGGAGTTCCTATATTATAAGGCTTCGTGCTATCAGGGTTCTCTTTGAGGCTTTGGGGTTTCCAAAAAGGCTACTGTCAGGGATCCCATTAGGGCTTTAAGGCTTACCCGAAACCCTAGACCTGGTGTAAACTTTGAGTAGCATTTTAGGGTTGGGGGTTGAGGGAAAATTGCACACCAATAGACATCAGTAACGCCTGCTACAACTCACAAAAGAACCCACCCTGCAAAACCTGCTGAGCATACGCAATCATCTTGAACTCTAAGCCCTGGACCCCACAACCCAAACACCCAAAACGCGAAGCCAAGGTCATTTGACGCACGAGGAGAGGCCCATCGTCTTGGTGACACGGCCTGCGTTCGAAGTCATTTTTTCTTAAGGTCTCGGGTTCGGGGTCAATCCAAATCAGGCTTTCGTTTAAAACTTTTAGTAAGTCCTAATTACATGTTTAGTCGGGGTTGTTACAACGGGTTCAGACGGATTTTATGTATTGCTTGTTTTGTAGAAATTCTGTTACGGCTTAGATGGTGTTGGGTACGGTTTTGCAGCGTTTTAGAGTCCTTAACAGCATTTCGTTACAGATTTTTGCTTACAGTTTTCACGGATGCTGTACGGGGTTTGAAAAGTTTGGAGTTCAGGGTAGGCGGCGCGGGGTTGAAACCTCTAAGCAAGACCCAAAATCATCCCAAACCCATGCCTTCAGTCATTTCTGGAATCCTTATGGAGACGTTATGGAACCCTTTCAGGGGCACTTTACAAGGAACCTACTGGTATAGAACAGCCTCAAGGACAAGAGTCAGCGTGAAGCGGCCCGATTGCTCAACAAAGCCCAGATGTGCTTGGGCCTGACTTCCGTTAAGGGGGCTACAGGGGATCTACAAGGGTTCCGATCAGGGGGATCTGTCGCGGTTCTGTGGGGCTTGGGGCTTCCGTTAAGGATTTAGGGTCGTGTTTACGGTTTAGGGCTCAGGGTTGAGGGGGCCAGAGAGAATACCACAGAAGCCTGCGTAGATCGAGAAGCATGAATCTAACAAGTCACGCCTCTGGTTATGTGGGGGGTGGGGGGGCATCGAGCCCAATACCCCTTAATGAAGGCATGCACCCTAAGCCCAGAGGTCCAGTATTCCTGAATTAGTGACGCTGCCTGCAAGTATGAAGGCATCTGTAATTCGTGCAAGATACAACTGTGTGAGTGGCTTAATTCCTTAATTTGATTGTACATATAATTAGCTACATCTAGATCTAGACCTGTACCTGCATCTGTATGTATATCTATATCCATGTACATATATATATATATATGTATGTATCTAATCCAATTTCTATAATATCTATATCTGCTCCGTATATCTTTATCGGTATCCCTATCCATATCCATAGGTTCATCTATATCTGTATTCATTTCCATATACATATCTATATCTAGCTTCATATCTGTATCCATAATACCCATACCCATATCAACATCGATATCTATATCCATATCCACATCTAGATCTACATCATCTACATCTGTACATGTGTCGAAATATCATCTTGTGTCTTGAAGTGATTCAAGTGCTAGTGTATGCCTTAACCCAGGTGTGGGAGCTTCCAAGGCAAAGCCAAGCAAGCCCGGCACGTCCAAGCTTCCAACGGCTCGCCCCAACACCTGGCCAGCCCCAAGGTGGTTGAGCCTGTGTCAATCTCGAAGAGCCAAGCCAGCCCCGCCACACACCGGTTCCTGGATGGGTTGGAAGAAAAAAAAAGTTCAAAGCTTTTGCTGAAACATGCGCCCAAAACCCCGGACCCAAACCTTATAAAAGCCCAGCCACAGGCCCCTAAGTCCACAATTCCAAAAATGAACACGACAAATACAACAACTTTCGCTCAAAATCCAAGAAGCAAAGCCTGCACAGTTTCTAGAAGCCAGAGACCCGCAGAGTCCTATATAGCCCATCAATCCTCGACCCTAAACCCTAAAAACCTACTTGAATAAAAGCCCGGAAGCTCTGACCCTAAATCCCTAAACCCATAAACCCTAAACCCCGAAAGCCCTAAACCCTATGCCCTTAAACCCCTAAACCCTAAACCCCTAAAGCCCTAAACCCCTAAAGCCCTGAACCCTATGCCCTTAAACTGACCCTTGGAGTGTCAGGCTTTCGCTCCTGGTCCCTCAGCTTTTCCGCGTGGCGGACGAGAAGGGCCTTACCGAGAAAGTCCTGGCTCCGTGGCTTAAGGCTTCAGGGTTAAGTTAGGGTTTAGGGTTTAGGGTTAAGGGTTTAGAGCTTTGGGTTTATAGGGTTTAGGGTCTAGGGTCTAGGGTTTAGGGTTCAGGGTGGAGGGTTTACGGTTTAGGTTTAGGGTGGCTCTGTGGCTTAAGGGGTCTTTGGGTGTTGCGGCTTGGGGCTCGGAGTTAGGGTTCAAGACTTGGGGTTTGATATAGGGGCCCTAATAAGTAGAATAGGTTTTTGGGGTTCGTTTTTTTTCGAATTGTAGTATAATATACGCCAAACCGCATTCTACTTATCAAGGCCCCTACATTAGGGGTTGGAGTTTCGGGTTTGGCCAAACCCTAAAATTGAAACCCTAGAAGCTCAACGCTACACCCCAAATCCTAAACTCTAAACCCCAACCTTAAGCTAGAGACCACGAGCCTGGCTCAGGGGTTCGCAAAACTACCCCAAACCCCTGAACCCTACACCCTAAACCCCGAACCATAATCCCTACACTACACCCGAAACCCTAAACCCTAAAAAAAAAACCTCCAGCTAGAGACCATGAGCCAGTCTTAGGAGATATTGCTCTTTGCCTCCGAGCAGCTCGAGTGCGCAGGGAATGCAGAGCCCATCCCCGGGAAATTCGAGCGGCCGGGCGGAAAATTCGCAAAGCATAAATCCCGATCCTGCAAGTTAGGTTTAGGGTTTAATTAGGGTTTAGGGTTTACTTAGGGTTTAGGGAGCTTGGGGTTTAGGGAGTTTGGGGTTGAGGGTTAGGGTTTAAGTTTAGGTTTTAGGGATGTTTAGGGTTTAGGGCTTGGAAATTTCGAAGGAACCCCCCGATCTTCGGAGTCGGGATTCCTAGAGGCATCCTAACGGTAATGCAAACGAGGGCGCTGTTTTCAGCGCTTAGGAAGGGTTCTGCAAAAAAGAAATATTGGAAGGATTACAATGCAGGGTTCTCGGATTCTAGAGAGGAGGTGTCGTAAAGATGGTAGAGTGCTGTGCTATACTATAGGACCTCTTTTTGGGTGTTTGATTTTGAGGGTCTCCTGTTCAAGGCCGCATGATGGAAAAGAGCTACCTGTACGTGTGGCTCTCGTTACGTATCATCTTGGGATGTGGGGTCATAACCTGAACCCCTAAACCCAAGCCCACAGATTCTGAATTACCTATGAATTTGCAGGCATTGGGGCTGCAGGTACACGCTCAGCCTTAAAGCCCTGAATCCTGAACACGAGAATTTGTTCACCCAAGAGCCCTGCACGGCACAATCCCCGCAACCTTATCCGATAAAGGCCTGCGGAAAGCTGTAGCGAAGTCTTTCGTAACCTTGCAAGCAACTGTGCGAGCCCCTATCCAAGAACCTCTCAACCCCCCCACACCCAAAGCGCTAAACCCCCCGAACCCTGCACTCAAAACCCTACTAGGCCTTACACCCCCAAACCCTAAACCCCCAAACCCTAAACCCCCAACCCTAAAGCCTAAACCCTAAACTCTAAACCCTAAACCCCCAACCCTAAACCCAAAGCGCTGCTGCTGTTGTTAAGCCTCCGGCCTAAGCCTCCGGCCTAGGCCTAAGCCCTAAGCGCGACTAAACCCCTATAACGACCCCAAGCCCTGAACTCTAAACCCGACCCTAAGCCCTATATCCTTACACCGACAAACCTAAACCCGAAACCCGATGCCCTAAACCCTGCTAAGCCTTAAGCCCTGAACCCTAAACCCGGCCATAGAATCCTCAACCCGATGCCCTACGCCCTTGATCCTACAACCAAAACCCTGAACCCCTAAACCCCTAAACTCTTATATAAACCCTAAACCCTATACCCTAAACCCATTACCGGCAAAAAAGCACCGACGCTCTGAAACCAAGGCGGAAGCTCCGAAAGGCGCTCCGCAGGGGCTGAAAGCGAACAGACCCGAGTATTACCGAGGGTGTCGTTTGAAGTTGAGGGTTTAGGGTCTATAGGGTGAAGGGTTTAGGGGCTTTGGGGTTTGGGTTTAGGGTTTTTGAAGTTTAGGGTTTGGGGTTTTTTTGCAGTGTAAAGTCTAGGGGCTTTGAAGTTTAGCGTTCGGGCTTGGGGGTTAGGGTCTAGGGTTGAGGGTTTTTTGAGGTTTAGGGTTTAGGGTCTATAGGGTTTAAGGTTTTTAATGTTTAAGGTTTAGGGTTTAGGGCTCCGTAAAGGTTTCTATATTATAGCTATGAGTATTTAATTTTAAAGTGTACCAAGGGTTTTTGAAGTTTAGGGCTTAGGGTCTATAGGGTGTAGGGTTTAGGGTTTTAGGGTTTAGGAGTGAGGGTTCAGGCGTTTAGGGGTTAGGGGTTTAGGGGTCCAGGGTTTGGGGTTTAGGGCTCCTATAAGGGTTCCTACATAGGGTTCCTAAAATGTATAAGGGCTCTTGTAAGGGTTCCTACACCCTAAACCCAAAGCCCTAACCTAAACCCTTATAAGTTGTTGTTGTTTTTGTGAGGGTTTTTAGGGTTCCTCTCAGGGTCCCGTAGGCTCCTAAAAGGATCTATAGAGTGGCTTTGGGGTTTAGGGCTCGGGGATTTGGGTTTAGCGTTTAGGATTTAGGGTTCGGGGATTTGGGGGTGAAGGCTTTAGGGTGTGTCATGGGCATTTCTCATCGCAACAAGGCATCGGTGGCGCGTTGCTTCAGAGCAACTGCTCACTGCTACTCCAGTCCATCCTGAAGTCTGGAAGCTGTGCCAGCTCGGTCTGGCGAGCTCCGACAGAGAAGCTGTGGAACTGTTGAGGAAGGGCAAGCCACCTACAGATGAGCTTTTGATATCCACGAGAGTGGCCGCTTCGGCAATGGTCAGCGGGCAAACGCTCATCCCAGGAACGGCGTTTGCCATGTTCAAGTCGCAGACGCAACCTGAGCAAGGGGCTTTCGGGCCTCAAGATTAGGATCCTTATGATGATGCTACGGGAGGGGCGGCTAGAATCAGGGGTCTACGGTAGTATACGGTATAACATACTATCAGGGATTTTGTTAATTAAGGGTTCTAAACCCTAAACCCTATTTCAAGTGGTTTTGTAGGGCTTCTAGGGTTTATTGGGTTGTCGGTGCTCTGCTCCCCGGTGGGAGCATGAGGCCTCAAACCCTAAAGCCCTAAGCCTTGACGCAGGTATAGATTACTGTAGATCGTGTAGGGCTTATAGGGCTTATAGGGTTTAGGGTTTATAGGGCTTACGCTTATAGGGCTTCTAGGGTTTAGGGTTTAGGGTTGGCTTGAATGATATTGAAAAAGAGAGATTGAGAGCAAATTGAAAGGCGCCAGCCGTCAATGCAGTTGTCCCAGGGGCTCTTCGGCTTGTGGGGCTTCGGGTTTTGGGGGAGGTTAGGGGTTTAGGGTTTAGGGGTTTAGGGTTTTATTCTGGTTTTTGCTTCTAGTTTAAAGTTCCAGGGATCCGTGCCATGAAGGGGAATATCACGTGCAAAAAGTCTTTGTTAGGCTTCACAGTACGACTGAAGGACTGAAGAACCTTAAAATACCTACAGCCTCCATATAGACTTTGTAAAAACCCTTCTAGTCGGCCTTTGCGCAAGATCTTGTTAACGTTTGTTTATCAAACCTTAAGGACGAAATGACCCTCAAAAGTAGGGGCCCTATACCCTTATACTATGAAACCCTAGATGGTATATGAACCCTAATCCCTTCTTTAGGGGTCATTTCGTCCTTAAGGAACCGAGGCAGGGCATCGGTCCACACCGGCGCCGTGAGAACTAAGAGAGCTCCCAGTTAAACCCTTGTCGCAGGGTTTAGGGTTTTGGGTTCAGGGTTTTGGGTTTAGGGTTCTTCCGCGATAAACCCCCAAATGCATATGTGCTAGAAGGCTTATGAGTCCTTGGTACGCCGATATGGAAAATTCCAATTAACCCCGTAACCCCCAGTCACCTCGCACCGAAAGCTATAAAACACTTTGACTAAGTTCCAGAAAGCCCCAAACCCCTGAACCCGTCAACCCTTCACAGACCCTTTCTAGAAAGCCACTAAAGCGCCAGTACCGAGCCTAGAACCCTTACAACTCCTATCATAGACAGACAGCCTGCCTCAAACAAACCTGTTGCAGACCCCCGAACCCTAAGGCTCCACGTGCCTACATATAGGCCTTAAGCTACCTGGGTGCCCTTAAGGCTACCATAAGAGTAAACCCTTCTCGGAACCTTTAGAGAACCCTTACCAAACCCTGTAGAACCCCCCTTCCCTTTTTGGGAGGCCTTCCGCAAGATGAGCTTTTCCGGTACTTTGGGCCTCTTACGCCAGACGCTGACTGAAGGCGCAATAGTCCTGATTATAGTTATAGTATCATATACCCCGAAACCTTATTCTAATTATTAAGTCCCCTACATCAGGGCGCCTTTAAGAAGGACTGGTGGGTTCCTGCGACGGATCCGATTAGGATTCCTAGCAGGACCCTCCTTGTATCCTCAAATAGGGGTATATGGTCCCAAATTAAGGGTAGTTAGGTTCCTAATAGAGGGTAGATGGAAGGTCTATAGGTATGAAGGTTCTTATCCTACAAGGGATCCTGTGAGGGTTCCTATGAAGGTTCTTATCCTACAAGGGGTCCTATCAGGGTTGTTGCGGGAGTTGGGGCTTGAGGCTTCTCCCCTCGGGTCCTTGTATTTGTTCAGGGTTTAGGGCTTTGGGTTTAGGGCTTAGGGTTTAAATGTATACCACGGCATAATATACTGCCAGACTTTTGAAGGCATCTCTATGCAACTCTTTGGAGCAGAGAGGGAACAAGCACTTGAAAAGTGCTACCTGTATCCCTAAGCCCCCAAAAACAGCAGCTTATGACCCTCGAACGCTCCACCCTAAACCCTAGGGTTCCCTAAACCTCTAAACTAACCCTTAACACGGCAGGGTGGCGGATCCCTAAACCCTACACCCGAGGCCCGAGACCCTAACCCTCGTAGTTCGGGGTCCAAGGCTGAAAAGCGTAACAGTTGAGGGTTACGAGCTCCTTGAAAGTTCGTATTAGGGTTCCTTTATAATAATTTAAGGGATCCATAAAGGGGCTTTAGGGTTTAGGGTTCAGGGCCTAGGGTTCAGGGATTAGGCTTTGGGATCTCGGGATTTAGGCTCAGGGACACGTAGGAGTTGAGGGCTTCGGGTTTACCATGGTTTTTTGTCAGGTCCCGATATTCGGGCTTAACACAAGAACCTCCAAACTGGTAGGCTGTGGTACTTCCAGTACGCGTAGATCCTAAACCCAGGAGCCCTCAACCTGGAGGGCCTTAATAAAGCAGTTAAGGGTTAGGGGATACTACAGGGGCCTTAAGACTTACGAACGCTTTTTTGGTCCTAAATCCCTGAAGCTTGGCTCTCTCACCTCACTTCCCACACTCTTCGTAAGCCCCCCTCCGCTTGAAAACATGATCAGTAAGAGCGCTAGCCGTCAAGTCCTAAATCCTAAACCCTCGCATCCCACACCCGAATCTCTTGTAGAACCCTTACCGTAGAGGAACCCTATAATGAGCCCTTGAAGGAGCCCGTGAAGGAACCCTGGAAACAGCCGCTGAACGCTAAACCCAACCCTAAAATTCCTAAACCCCGAAACCCTAAACCCCTAAACCCTAAACCCCTAAACCCTAAACCGAAAACCCCGAAACCCTAAACCCCTAAACCTAAAAGTCCTAAACACCCCTAAAGCCCCAAAGCCTCTGAAGGCGTCAAGTCCTAAAGCTCTTAACGCCTTGATAAGTCCCAAAGCCCCAAAGCACCGAAGCCCTAAACCCCAAACCCTAAGGCCCGAAAGTTCAGAAATCCTAAAACCGTTAAACCTGAAGCCCCAGCCCCATATCCTTGGAACTCTAATTATAGAACCTTTTACAGGAACCACAAGCCTCAAACCCTTCAAGAACTCCTCCAATCCTATGTCTTAAAAGCCCCTAGACCCTAAACCCTAAGTTCTATACCCTAAAGCCTACCCCCAAGCCCTAAACCCTAAATCCTAAACCCTAAACCCAAAACCCCTAAACCCCTAAACCCTAAACCCTGAACTGTACGTAAACCCCTAAACCCTAAACCCTAAACTGCACATAAACCTTTAACCTCTAAACCCTAAACCCTTAGGAGCCCCTAAACAAGAGGCGAGGCGGCTCGCCTTACAGGGGCCGTAGAGGGCGCGAGGGCGGCGCTCTCTGGGACTTCGAAGCCACCCGTCTCGATGGGTTTCAGGGTTTAGTGTTCAGGGTGTAGGTTTTAGGGTTTGGGGTTTAGGGTTTAGGTTTTCGGGTGAGGGTTTGGGTTTTAGGGCGAGGGTTTAGGGTTTAGGGTGGGGGTTTAGGGTTTAGGTGTAGGGTTTAGGGCTTAGGGCTTCTAGGGCTTATAGGGTTGGGATTTTATTCTAAAAAGATTGGGTTGCTGTTAAGAAGCTCTTTTTTATCATAAGAGAGGGTGATAATAAATACTAGGGTTTCCATATTTTTAGATTATGATTACTATTATTGTTGTTGTTATTGTTATTCATTGTATGTATGTATGTATGTATGTATGTATGTATGTATGTATGTATGTAAGTATGCAAGTATGTAAGTATGTATGTATGTATGTATGTATGTATGTATGTATGTATGTATGTATGTAATGTATGTTATGTATGCACGTATGTATGTATGTATGTATGTATGTATGTATGTATGTATGTATGTATGTATGTATGTAATGTATGTTATGTATGTATGTATGTATGTATGTATGTATGTATGTATGTATGTTATGTATGT
>CAJNDV010035765.1:13882-24877 GCA_905221635.1 Symbiodinium sp. CCMP2456
ATGTATTATTTATTGTGATGACTTAATTGAAGTGCCTGTTCAGGAAAAGCCAGAATCGTGTTGGGGCTGAGGGTTTTTGAGCTGCGGGCTTCGGGTTTACTGCCTAGTGGGGGTTTTAGGATTGATGAGGTTTGGGGTTTAGGGTTTAGTGTTAGGGCTTTTAGGTTTAGGGTTTAGGGTTTAGGGTTTAGGGTTAGGGCTTCAGGATTTAAGGTTTTGGGTTCTGTGGGCCACTCGTCTACGTGGGACTGTTTGGTGGGCATGTTCTATTTTTTCAAGGGCGTTCTGTAAGGGTTTGATGTGGGCCTCAAAGACTTCCGTAAGTCTGTTGGGTGTAGGGCATTAGGTGTTGTAGACTCTATTGCGGACCAACCTCATAAGACCTTTAAACCTTTCGGAAACTAGACACATCGAGCCGTATGATACATAGAAGTCCTGCAGACCCCTTATCCCTCCCCTTGTTACAGAATTCTGAAGGGAACTTCGAGGCCCTTTTGGAAACCCCCAAAGACAAATCCCCGGAGCCCGAAACCCTAAACCCTAAATCCTGAACCCCGGACCCTAAACCCCAGAACCCTAAAAACCTAAACCCCAAAACCCTAAAACCAAGATACCCAAAGCCCTAAAACTTAAACCCCCAAACCCGAAAGCCTAAACCCCAACACCCCAAAACCTAAACCCCAAGACCCCAGAACCTGAACCCCAAGACCCTAAGACCTCAACCCCAGAACCCTAACACCTTTTCCTAAACCCCAAAACCCTAACACCTAGCTAGACCCCAAACCCTAAAACCTCAACCCCAAAACCCTAACGCCTAGACCCCAAAGGCCTAAAACCTAAACCCGAAAGCCCTCAGACCTCAACCCCAAAACCCTAAAACCTAAACCCCAGAACCCTCAGACCTCAACCCCAAAGCCCTAAAGCCTAAACCCCGAAAACCCTTGAACCTTCGCCCCCCATGCAAGGCCCTCGTTCTGGCTCTGAGAGAAGATGTTGGAACGATTTCGATGAAGATTTCGGCCCTGAATGATGAGGAGGGAAGGCTGCTGTAATGTAAGGGCCTGAATAGTTTAGGGATCCTTTAAAGGGGACCATCTTTAAACACCCTATAATAACCGTAGTAATATAGAGGCCTTAATAATTTGTTGACTAGAGTTTTGGGGCCCATTATATTATAATCAAATAAGCTGTAGGCGTCAGTAGTTATCCATAGATTTCTTGTCTTGTTCGATGCTGCATGCTTCATTGAAGGTTTTTGTTGGTAATACTAAGCCCTAAGCCCTACACCCTTTTAGGTTTTAGCGCCCTGGGATGAGGAGCGAGGAGGGTGCGTGAAGGTATTGTTTGGGCATCTGTAGGGGTTACTTAGCTTTCCGGTATCGTGTGTACTTTGGGTTCCGGGTATATTCAGGTTTACGGTACTGGGTAGGCTCAGATAGAGGTCCCATAGTATCCCCTTTATACTCCCTATGTAACCCTCAACCCCTAAACCCCTAAACCACTAAACCCCTAAACCCCTAAACCCTACAGCCCTAAACCCCTAAACATTAAACCCCTAAACCCCTAAACCCTAAACCCTATACCCCTATCCAGTTATACATGACTGTATTCAATTCCCTTGTATTGTCAAAACGGGTATGTAGGTTGCATGGTTTCGAGGTTTTTTGCCTTTAAGGGTTCAGGCTTTAGGAGTTAAGGGTTAAGGGTTCAGGGTTTAGGATTTCCGGGAAGCGCTAAGCTCTATATCCAGCAGCTGCAAAGCCCTTGTGACCCTTGTGCCCTGAGTCTGACATGCAACAGCTGTCCTTGAACACTGCACAGCCCTACACTCAAAGCCCTAATCCCTAAACCCTGACTGTGATCCCTAAACCCTAAACCCGCGGGTAGTTCTCCCAAGCAGGATCCCCTTGCCAGGCGTCACTCTTACAATGAGAGGCCACAAC
The DNA here is from genome assembly GCA_905221635.1 of Symbiodinium sp. CCMP2456. Taxonomy (NCBI): domain Eukaryota; class Dinophyceae; order Suessiales; family Symbiodiniaceae; genus Symbiodinium; species Symbiodinium sp. CCMP2456. The sequence continues at coordinate 15,826 of CAJNDV010035765.1, forward strand.
CCGAAGCTTCATCCTTGGGGTTTAGGCCTTTGGGTTTAGGGCTGAATATGTAGCACCCTACACCCTAAAACACGAAACCCCTAAAATCCTAAACCCTGAACCCTAAAGCCCCAAACCCTAAACCCAAAACCCTAAACCCTAAACCCTGAACCCTAAAACCCTAAAACCCTAAGCCCTAAAACCCTAAAGCCTAAACCACAGGGCCTGGCATTTAGCGTTTCGGGTTGAGGCCTTGAAGCTGTCATGTAAGGGCTTTAGGAGGCTTACTAGGGACCCTTGTAGGTTATTGGGGTTACTATGGAGACTAGCTGGTGTTCGGCCCTGGGTGGCCAAACCCCGGGGCCGCCCTGCGAGTAAGTAGCGTTGTCATATGGGGTTAGGGGTTCAGGGGTTAGGGTTTATGGGTTTATGGGTTTAGGGGTTTAGGGTTTAGGGTTTAGGGGTTTAGGGGTTTAGGGTTTAGGGGTTGAGGGTTTACGGTTCCTTTGGTAGGGCTCCTCAGAGGAATCTATTAGTCTATGAAGGTTTCTATAGGGTTTCCAGAAGGGTGCTATAAGAGTAGTTCTCTCAAGTAGGGTCCCTTTTAGCTTCCTTTTTTTCACAAGGGTGCCGTACTATATGTGGGATCTACAAAGGGACCCTGATTTAGATATGTCCGCCCATATGTTACTATTCTTGCGCCTTAGCCTTTGGGAGTAGTTAGTATTACTGTGCCTGAGGGCTCCTTCCTATCAATACCAAGAGGGTCCATATATACTACCATTATGGAATTAGGTCCCTAAAACCATAAAAAGGCTGGTCTTTTTGGATCTAATTCCATAATGGTAATGTATATGGACCCTCTGGGTTATAGTGCAGTACCCTCCGATAGGGTGTAGGGTTTAGGGTTTAGGGATCAAGGCCCCGCCGATATTACTTCTGGATCTGGCTGGCGCCAGTTCAACGAGGGATAACTCTACTACAGAGACTGACAATTATCACCTGGGCAATCGACCCTGGTTCATGCAGCGAGCTGCTTTTTCCCCACGGCAGCTTCCCTTCCTCTCTGGGAAGGTTCTGCAAGGCGGAATTGGAGGGTGCTTGGGAATGTCACTGGTGGGCTCCAGCTCTGCGACAGGATCATAGTGATGTCTGAATTTCCGAAACCACTCGCCAATGCGATAACCGATTGTGAGGGTCGCTTCAGATATAGGCGAAAGCTGCTTCGAGCCATGGGGGGTTGTGGGGAAAAGGGTCTGGGGTGCAGGATCTAGGGTTGAGGGTCTAGGCTCTATAGGGTCTAGTCCGGTCAAGAGTCCTCATTTATTAGCCACCGTATTCTGTTGGATATTGGTTTGCAGAACTTATGCACAGCTATGATTGGTTAGTGGTGCTGTTGTAGCAGTGGTGGTGGGAGTAGCAGGGGTAGCAGGAGGAGTCGGTGGTAGTGATAGCATTAGTAGTACCACTAGTGCATTCATGATAGCTACAAAAGATGACAGCAGATGCACTCTGTTTTGAGCGGTGGAAAGTCTGAAAACCTGGATCCTTGTCTTTTGCTGGGGCACCCGCCGCAGGTCATTCTCTGCACTTGCGCCATGCTTTGCAGCTACCTAGGGGGTTTTAAGATTGTGCTGTTCCAGGGCCTACTGAGAAGGAGGGCCTGGATCAAAATAGTATAGGGGCCTTAATAATTAGAAAAGGTATATCATACTATAATTATAATTGGGACCCCTCAAAAAAAACCTATTGTAACTATTAAGGCCCCTTCAATAAGCGACGAACCAAGAACGACTATTTTGCAACTTCTTTGATCTTAAGCAGCACGAAGTGCGCAGCCCCAGGGCATCGGGTCCGGCGAATCTCGTCGGAAAGATCTCCGGAAACCCACGGGTTAGGGTTTAGGGTTTAGGGTTTAGGGTTTAGGGTTTAGGGTTTAGGGTCCAACTCCTGAACTCTGAAATGAATCCCAAACCCCCTGACCCAGTAAACCCTCAACCCTTGTAGCCATTCCACCAACCCCGAAACCCTAAACCAAAACTTTCATAGAAAAACTCTGAACACTACACCCAAAACCTTTCTAGAGCCCATAACTAATCCCCAAATCCCTAAGCACTAAACCAAAAACGAATCTAAAGCCCATAACCAAGCCCTAAATCCCCTAAGCCCTGAACCAAAAAGCTTTCTAGAACCCATAATCCCAAGGGGTCCCCTATTCTAAGTCCCAATATAGAAACCCTACAGTCTGCTATGGGCCCTTTGGGAATTACAAAGAACCCTCTTCCCTAAACCCCTAAACCCCGAAACCCAAAAACCCCTAAACCCCGAAACCCTAAGAGAGGATTTAGGACCCTTTGGGAATTACAAAGAACCCTGTTCCCTAAACCCCTAAACTCTAAAAAAGGATTTAGGCCCCTTTGGGAATTACAAAGGATGCCCACCGCCGGGGCCCGGCTGTTTAAAGTGCCGGCCATGTGTGCGCCTTCGCACGGAGACCTGCGAAGCTCAGATCCGGCGTTTACCGTAGGTTCCGAGAAGTTCGATGTTACGGCTTACAGGGTTCAGGGTTCAGGGTTTAGGGTTCAGGGTTCAGGGTTTAGGGTTTAGGGTTCAGGATATACCCTAAACCATAAACCCTATAGAGAAGTAGGTTTCGATAAGATCCGGTCTGACCCGAAGGTGATCAGAGTCACTACAAAAGGGTTCCTATTTAAGGGTTCCTTAAAGAGCTCGGCTCGATAAAGGAATCGATGGGGTCTCAGTCTAGGGTTGCTATAACCTTTTGCATAGTTGGGTAACTTTTTGCCATTTTATGGGTACTTAAAACTCAGGAGGGAAAAGACAATTTGATTTCAATACTATCCCAACCATGAACTGGTTCAGGGTTTGGGGTTATATTTCCCACAAGTTCTATGTTAGGGTTTATAGTAAGTAGCTAACAAACATAGATGAGGCTTGAGGGTTTAGGGATTAAGCTCGAGGGTTTAGGGTGGACTTTGTGGGGTTTAAAGTATCAAGTTTAGTCCTGAGGGCTTAAGGTTCAGGGTTTAGACTCCTGGGGTTGAGAGTTTAGGGTTTACTTCGGGGTTTCGGATTTAGGTATGGTGTCGGGGGTCTAAGTAGGGTTTTGGGTTTATTGGTTTCCGGCTGAGGGTTTTGGGTGATAGGTGCCTCAGTAGAGATTTTAGGCAGTTTCAGATTCTATTTTGGTAACAGTATTCAGTATTCCCTTATACATCCGTTTCTCTTGAATACACCCAGCTGACCCATACATGTCTCCTTCGTAGTATAATCGCCTAAATATCCATCAGTAGTCGTGTTCCTGAGAGTTCCCTAATATCCCTATGACATCTAGTTTGCGCCCTAAACCCTAAACCCTTAGTCGTTTGCGTGCAAACCCTAAAGCCCTAAACCCTAACTGGTAGAGCCCTAGACCCGGAACCCGAAACCCAACCCTAGACCCTAATAAAGGGGCCTTAATAATTACCTACGTTATTTTGGGGTTCCTTACTATATTTGTACTATAAAGGACCCCGAATCCTCGTTCAAATTATTAAGGCCCCTACATTAAACCCTTATGGAACCCTCATAATAGCCTTTATTGAAGTAACCCTTTAAAGGAACCCTATTCTACTTATTAAGAACCCCCTAGTATGGTGAAGAAGTGGATCTGGAATGCCTTTCTGGGCTTGGCTCCACGCGTCTCCTGTTGCTACGTGCCCAAAAGGCCGTAGAGCCACAAGGATCCACGAGCAAGGTGTTCTGGACTCCCCTTAAGGGGTACGTACTATGGGGGGGTTCTATAATCACGTCCCCTTAAAGGGTACGATGGGGGGTTCTATAACTATAATCAGGTCCTTTTAAAGGGTACGATGGGGGGTTTCGATAATCAGGTTCCCCCTAATGGGGTACGATGTGGGTTTCTATAATAAGGTCCTTTTCAGGGTTGCTCTAAATACAGCTTGAAAGGCTCCTTTAAGGGTTCCTTTACGAGTTCCTTTCAGGGTTCGTTTAATCAACGGCTCCTTTGTAGGGGCCATTAAATGGGGTTTAGGGTCATTAGATCACCCAAAACTCATGTCGATGTGTGATCCTCACGGATTCCCGGTATCCTTCAATTACGGATCATTTAGTACATGAGATCGGGAACATCCCGATGCAATTCATGACATCTTACGTAGATAATGTAGGGTCGGAATATGTACGAATAGCTTTTCTCAGGATTTCCTTCGCATAATCTAGTGTTGTATACCCCAAACCCCTATTCTAATTGTTAAAGTCCCGAGACTAAAGCCCCACAACCTAAATCCTGAACCTCAAGGGTTTAGGGTTCAGGGTTTAGGGTTTAGTAAGGTTCAGGCCGTTCGGGTCCTTAGTGGCAGCTTGATTTTTCCTTGCCGTCCCAGCTCTCGTCGTCTTGCTGCCCCGTGTGGCTAAAGCTCTGGTGCCGGAGCCCTCGACGAAGGTTCTATAAACTTGGTACTATAGAAGCCTAAGTAATTACCTACATTATTCCTTAGGGGTCCGTCTTATAATAGTATAATGGGCCACAAAACCCTATTCTAATTATTCAGGCCCCGACATGATCTGAGTAACTAGGTGCCCCAGTAGTATCCTTTTGCTCTGTCGGTTATTGGACTCCCTTATTCAATCCGAATAGTAGGAACAAGGGCACCCCTATTTTCACAGTTATTAAGGGGGCTACTGAGGAACCGAGTTGAATAAGTATACTTTGCACACTTTAATTTGGGATAATATACACTCCCCTACAGAACTGGCAATTTTAATTTTGTTGGGTCTAAGAACACGGTAACCAGGTACATGTAAGGCTTTTGGAATTAGGGTCATCGTGATTCAGGACCTATAAGTTGGGGCTAGTAGCGCTCCTCGTTTTCTGATCCTCCCAAATTGCGCCCGAAATCCTAGACCCTGCCATCTTTTTGAGCCTAGTTGTAAGGGGAGTTGTTCCGTGGCTTATGGACTTATAGAACTTACAGGCCTTATGGCGTGTGTGGAGCTTGCAACGTAGAGTTCTGATGACAACCCCCCTACCTAGAAACCCTTTAAATCGTAAACCCTAAACCCCTAAACCCCAAACCTGACCCCGAACCCTAAAACCCTAAACCCTTCCGGATTATAATCGGGATCCGGAGTTCACGGTTTTCAAAAGACCTACAGTGGTCTACATCACCCGAAACCAATTAATCAAGGGCCGAAAACCTTAGTACCCAAACCCCAAAACCCTAAACCCTAAAATCCTGAACCCTTGACCTATAACCCCTTGGACATCGGGACCCCTACGGTTTGTGGCTTGCAGTGCTGAGTTCTTTCGCTCGCAGTTCCTCTCGTGACTTCTGATAGGTCTTGGGGGCATTGTAGGGTTTAGGGTTGAGGGTTGAGGGAATTCCGACAGCATGCCCTACCTGTAGCCCCAAACCCTACAGAACAGCAGGTTATGACTCCTTAGTTGTAGTATTGTAGGACCTGGCCGACCTGGCCCTTAAAACAGCAGGGATTTCGGATCCACAGGTAAGCGCTAAAGCGCTAAACCCCAAGCCCTGATCCTGAGCCCGAGCGGCCGGGAGCCTAGACTCGAAAATCTCGCTTAAACTATCAGAACCTGCTTTTCTGTAGGTTCTTCTTCGTAGCCGAGTAGGTAACCTTTTGACCTTTTTAAAGGGGGTTTGTAGAATCCTGCCATAGATTGAAAATTTGAAAAGATTATAAATTATTTTGGGGCGAGGGTACTCGGCCCCTGAGTCTTACAAGAAACCTCAGTATACTAGTTTAAGGTTCGGGTTTCTATTTCTCCCTACCCATCGGAAAAACCACGGTTCGAGCCCTTGGAGGAAAGCTACCAACACCCCCAAAGTGAGGCCGCTGGTATGGAACAGCCATCAGCAAGCCACGGAAACATGCCAGACCCTAAACCCCAAACCCTCAAGCCCTAAACCCCCTTAGGCTTACAAAAGGCCCGATGCAGAAGCTCGAAGCCTCATAAAAGCCCTTCCGCGGCCCGATGGGTGCCCTTGCAAAACACCCTAAGCCCGATCCCTTAAACGCCTCAAGCTCTAAACCCTAAACGCCTCAAGCCCTAAAGCCTGAACCCTAAACGCCTCAAGCACCAGACCTTACGTTTACGGTTTAGGGTTTAATAGACCTTAGACGCTAAAGCCCTAGACGGAGCCTGTATGCGTATACCGAGGTCTCCCCGTGCCCAGGGTCGCAAGCATCAAAGCGCTTGAAAGGACCCAAGAGCTTCGCAAGGACCCTAAACCCTAAACCCTATAATCCTAAGCCCTTCATGCTACACGCTAAACCCTAAACCCTAAAACCCCAAGCCCTTAACGCTACACCCTAAAATCCTGAACTCAAAACCCACAAAAGGAGGTTGTTGTGGTGGAGCCTTTTGGGTTCAGGGTTTAGAGTTGATACTAGGTAGCCCTTGAAGAGGACCCTTCTCAACCCTACTTATGGCTCTCTAGTGAGAGGGTCTTTATGCCCAAGGGTCCCCCCAAACCTAACGACAGTTTAGGGGTTAGGTACGCCGTTGGGACAAACTAAGATTTCGATTTTTTGTTTTAGCGAAGAGACTCTTATTTACGAGCTTTGCGAGAGGCTTTCAGGGCCAACCCAGGTTCTCCAGGCTTAGATAGCCAATAGGAGAACTTTGCACTTTTTGGCCTTATGTAGTTGGTCTATCTTGCGCAAGTTTGAAGTTTTTGTGGTGGTCCGGTTGTTGAAGGAAAGGAGAGAGAGAGAGAGAGAGAGACTGCGAGAGAGTATAAGGCGCCTGAATAATCGGTCCTAAACATATATGACCCTGAGCCCTAAACCCTATAAGCCTTGCTTACAAGCTCCTGGGTCCTGCAAAGCCGGGAAACGGCGCGCCCGGATGAAACAGATCGGGCATGTCGAAGTCCCCTGTGGTGGGCAGAATCTTTTGGATTGTGGATCCCGGAGACGGAGGTAATGTAGGGGCCTAAAAATAATTAGAATAGGGTTTGGGAGGTACACTATACCATAATTATGACAAGTAACCTCCAAAACAACATAGATTATTATTCAGGCTTCTATATTTTCTCTTTTTTTCTGGCCTTGCCGGTTTTTCTTTCAACCTCGGCTCCCCCTCTGAGTCTACTCAGAGTTTCTCGGGTCAGACGCGGCAAAGCCCTGTGAACCCTCCCTCTAAACCTCTATCCGATGCTGTAATATAATATACTACACAACGTTGCAATTTGTGTTGTAAAAGAATATGGTACCTTACAATATATGTAACATTTTATAAGACACTCTGCTGATATAAGGCCCTATCCCTCAAAACCCGGCCCGAAACGGGCGAAACCTGAAGCGCCTAACTCCGCCTCTACCACCAATGCCGGACCCCGAAAAACCCTGCAACCTTGACCACTGAAGCCTAAATCATATACTTCAACCATCTTAAACACCACGCGTTCCAAAACCTTTCGTTTGAGGAATCATGTAGACGTAGAACACTGGCAACTGAGACAAACAGCTGTCTTCTGTAATGACCTTTACACCGAAATTAGGATCCCTCTTATAATCCTGACTAAGATGGCGTGGTTTATCCATCAGAGGTCTACGTTCAACCGAAAACCCCTAGCCCCTACCCTAAAGTATAGACCCTAAACCCTAAACCCTAAACCCTTAGTGGGAGTCCTTTTCCCTAAGCCCTAAACCGTGGAGCCAACCTCTCGCAGCCATCAAGGGAGGGCCTTGAGGCACTAACCTAACTACACGTGCAGCATATCGTTCGGGTCCTTTATGGGCTTGGGGATTAGGGTGGTTTTGGGTTTGGGAGTCAATAATAACCGGGAGTTATTGTCCAGTTGGGCAGGGGTGGTTTTGTGACGCTGATTATGATGATTACCGGTGCGATAAGTGCAGTCAAAAACCTTGCCTTGGCAGTGCTGTGATTGCTGCTGCTGGTGTCGTATTTGCTGTTGCGCATTCTTGCTACTCGCTGGTACTGTTGTAGCAGCTGAACATCTCAGATGGTTGCACACAGTACTGTCTGGTTAGCCTTCGAGAGTCTTAGAGGCAAGCGGCATCGGTAGTTCTCTGGCTCGAAGACATACAGCTGCGACAGCTCCACGGCGGCATAGCTCACGAACTAAATCCCATGCACAACTTGATAAGAACGCAGGCAGCAGACAGCTTTTCCCTGATATCCGGAGGCCAGTAATTACTCACGGTGATGGTCCAGAAGGTCTGTGATGAGCGTTTCCGTTGCGCAGAGCTTTGTAGCTACTGTAGATCATACCTGCAAACACACCCTCGACCCTAAACCGTCACCAGTGCTGTGGGTAAAGAGCCGAAAGCAATGGTTTGGGATCATGATCATGAGCATGATAACGATGACGATAATTCTGATGGGTATTGCGATGGCGGTTGAGATGATGGTGCTGAAACTGATGACTTCATGACAGCAGTAGTCGTCATCACATGCAGCGACCTCGATGTCTGCCGTCCTAAACCCTAAACCCTTGATTCGTGCTAGTCGTCTCGTCTGAAATAGACTTTCCTTTAGACCGCAGGGATGAGGGAACAAGGCGCTCAAAAGAGAACAAAAACTAAAACCCATCAAGCCATAGCCGGAATTCCTCAGTTCAAAATTTCGGTCATCTCTGTCATCGCCACCGGAGGCTTTGTTTGGTTCCCATGGCTCCGACCTTCAGCAGGGTATCTGGTTTAGAGTTCAAGGTTTGGGGCCACACTCTTCGTCATGTGTCCTAGACTCAAAATCCTGGTACATGGTCTGGGTTCACAGTTTAGCGTTCGGGGCCTTCAGGATTTTATGGTGATGACACCCGTCATCCGAACGATTGTTCCCTTTGAGCTACCTGTGCTAAAGCTGTTTATCTATCCGTCTGTCTATCTCTCGCTCTCGCTACATGTACATATACATACAAACGCAATCACTTACCTTTAGATCGACCTTATCTATCTACCGTCTTGACCTGACCTGACCTGACCTGACCTGACCTGACCTGACCTGACCTGACCTGACCAAACCAAACCAAAGCTAACCTAACCTAACCTAACCTTACCT
>CAJNDV010035766.1:7806-20668 GCA_905221635.1 Symbiodinium sp. CCMP2456
TATAGATATATAGATATATATAGATAGATATAAGAAGGGTCAGAGGAAGCAGGTTTCGTCGCATTTATACTGTACTAGCATCACCTAGACCAGAAAGGCTCACTGCCACGTATAATCAGAAGGCCCATCTACACACCGCAAATTTCGACAATCAACCCCGGCTTCAACACTACTCTGGACTGGAAAAATCGAAATCATCAGACATCCAATTCTGGACCTGAAACCCTGCATGAAGAACAAAAACATGCCTGAGGCCATCAAATCCTACTTCTTGGGGGTCCATGGGTCGTTATAAGTGGGGTTATAAGTCGGGTATCTATAACTATATATGTCCCATACTCGGGGACTTAGAAGCCTACTTAAAACTACCCATGGCCCACGAACCTCCAAGTTGAAGGATGAAGGGACTACCTAATTGGTTTCACCGGGATCCTCTTCCTGGGTGTCGATTTCCCGGTACCTCAAGGCCTTCAATATTCCTGAGGGAATAGGGAAGGAATATACTTTAAATTCGCCTAATCGAATGCAAAATCATTGGGGGAAGGTTCGTCTGGGTGAACCCATAAATAGCCCCAAGGTCCTGCGGTGATATCTCGCCTCCTCCAATGGATTTGGGCTCTCTGTAGGGAGTCCCACCCACTGCCTCTTGGCCCGCCCCTCGCCCCCGCTGTTCGCCCCACTTTTCCTTTCTACGCAATCTCCTCCCCTTCCCGGTCCTCGTCCGCTCTGCCAACGACACCTTCAAAACACCGGCAGTTTGCTGGCCCTCTTTGGCCGGGCCGAGGCGGAGGACGCGAAGCGTTTAAATTGTGGTAGGATCCCGAACATGATTCTTCCCATATTCCTTAATTAAAGACTATACCTCAAATTATACTATGGTCCAAAACATGGGTTGAGGTATCTTCCTTCATTAAAGGACATTGGCAGGTGGGCCTCAGGAGCCTTTTAATTACATGCCGCTGGCCCCCTCCCCAGTCCCCAGCCTTTTCCGTCTGAGCAGTAACCCGGCTTGCAGTGGCACGTGTAATCCTTGGGGGTTTACGGGGTCTGGGGGATTAGGGCTTTAGGGCTTTAGGGGTGGCTTAAGGCAGAGGGTTTAGGCTTGATAATATTATATAGCATTCCGGAAGGTCTGAGTAAGATATCTTGCTTAGGAATCCTTCAACTGTGAAGTAAGATTCCATATTCTCCGCAATAAACCCTAAACTTTCCTTCGCTGACTTCTGAACCCCTCCAACAAGTTAAACTTTTAGTCTCCCTATCATGTTTTATATAGGAACCCAAAAGTTAAAGTCCTAAGAGCCAACCAGAAGAACACCAAGTTTCAGGGACAAGGACTCAAGGAGTTTGGGGTGGGTAGACTTCAGGAGCCTGTAGTGAAGGGCTGAAGAGTTAAATCTTTGGTGCAGTGTAGCGGAGTTAGGGGAACAGGGTGCTTAGAGGTTCATGGGTAGTTATAAGTAGGGTTCTAAGTCCCCTAATATAGGTTATAATTATAGTTACCTAACTTAAAACCCCAGTTATGATTTATAACTACCCATTAACGAGTTCCGCATGTAGGCTTTGCGGTCCCGAAAGAGGTGTTTGAAACCGCTCATACGGTTTACTAGGGCGTGGCTGGTAGTGTAATACCTACTTAATCGCGAAACCCTCAACCCCTAAACCGTATGGGTGCGTGTACAGTAACCCGGACAGTAGCTGCTATAGATGTAGAGGTCCTTTTACCCTTTAGGATTGAATTTAACGCAGGACCTGTGCCCATCAGCATTTTTTCTTTGGGTTACTGTTCGTTGACACACATCAAAACCGGCAACCAGTCAATGCTTTAAGGCTGGGACCTCACTGTAAAGGTAGCTGCGCTCTGTGCTGAATGTTCATAAACACTCCAAGTTTCCGTGGTGTTGCAGGAGGAAGGACCCCGTGACGTCGCACAGTCGAAAAGCCTGCCGGTAGAAGGCTTTCGGGTACTTGGGGCCATGGCATTTTTGCAGGGTGGCGTAGGGTAAGTATGGGGCTTTCGGGTACCTAGGATCTTCATTCGCTCTGCAAGGCGTTCAAGGTTAGGTTCCCTAAACCCTAAACCCTGAGCCCTAAGCCCTAAACCCTAAACCCTGAGCCCTAAACCCCAAACCCTAAAGCCTAAACCCTGAGCCCTAAACCCTAAACCCAGAGCCCTAAATCCTACAGCCTAAACGGCACTTCAGGCCAAGGAGTCGTTAATCCTGGGCATTCAGGCTTGGTTGGCGCCGAAACGAGGCTATGGGATCTCCGGGCGGGGTTCAAAACGGGTCTGTGTCTGTACTTAAAGGATCATGGGACTTAGTAAGTAGGGTTATAATTAAGGTAACTGTACTTATACTTACTTCTAACCCCAATTGAGGGACTTATAACCTTACTTACTAAGTCCCATGATCCTCCAAGTACTCTTGGTATGCTAAGGTTTAGGTCCAGGGTTTATGGGCGTGATATAGGGGCCTAAATAATTACCAATACTATGCTGAGGGTTCCTTATTTTCCCTATAGTGTAATATACACCGAAACCGTATTCTAAGTATTAAGGCCCCTATACTACGGTTGATGGACAAAATCCTGCATGACCTTATATATCTAAACTACGGGATTTTATGGTACTATACTATATTTGGGTCATGCAGAATTTTGTCCATCAACAGTAGGAGTTTGGAATCCAGGAATCTAGGGCTTGGGGCTTCAGGGCTTTGGGGGCTTCCGTTGAGGGGCCCATAAAGCTTTAAAGGACTTAAGGTTTAGGGTTAAGTGCTCATAAACCCCAAACCCAAAACCCAAAACCCCACACCATACTTTTCGTGCTCATAAGTTCGGTATGAGGGGTGTAGGGTTTGGGGACTTGCACGGAAGCCGACTTACCCTGACTAAAAATCGTCAACCCTAAACCCTAAACCCCCCCCATTTAGAAGCCTAACAAAGGCCTTTTTGCAGGAACTCCGTTCCAATTAGGGAAGTCCCCTATACTTGGAGGATCATGGGACTTAGCAAGTAAGGTTATAAGTCCCCTAATTGGGGTTATAAGTATAGTTACCTTACTTGTAACCCTACTTACTAATTCTCATGGTCCTTTAAGCAACCCTAAACCCTAAACCCCTAAACCTTAAGCCCCAAACCCCAAACCCTAAACCCTAAACCCTAAACCCCTAAACCCTACTTACTAAGTCCCATGATCCTTTAAATATTCGAACCTTGAGCCCTAAACTCTGAACCGAAGCCTGCAACCCGAGATCTGACTCCTCCCAGAACCCTGAAGAACTTTAGGGTTGGGTTTAGGGTTTAGGGTTTAGGGTTTAGGGTTTTAGGGTTTAGGGTTTAGGGAACCCTTATGGAAAACCTTGCAAGTTGCTTAAAAGATCCCTTAAAGCAGTCCTTACAGAAACCCTTACACCCTAAATCCCAAAACTATGAACCCTAAACCCTACCTTCAAGGACCCCTTGAAGGAGTCCTTATACGGAAACGCGAAGGGTTCCTTTAAAGCCTCTACTACTAAATGCACAGGCTTTAGGGTTTAGGGTTTAGAGTTTAGGGTTTAGGGTTTAGGGTTCCGGTTTAGGGCTTAGGGTTTAGGGTTGAGGGTTTAGGGTTTACGGTTTAGGGTTTAAGGTTCAAGGTCAAGGGTTTAGGGTTAGCCCTAACCCTCCAGGTATCTACTATAGAGGGCACTAGAGGTTCTAGGGCCCGATAGAGTAGGCACCTGGAGGGTTAGGGTAGGGTTTAAACCCTAAACCCTAAACTCTACCCTTGTCCGAGAACCCCCCCCTGAGCTGGAGATCCTACCTGCAAAACTTAAAGGATCATGGGACTTAGTAAGTAGGGTTTAGGGGTTTAGGGGTTTAGGGTTTAGGGTTTGTGGTTTGGGGTTTGGGGTTTAGGGTTTAGGGTTGCTTAGAGGATCATGGGACTTAGTAAGTAGGGTTATAATTAAGGTAACTATGCTTATAATTACTTGTAACCCCCAATTAAGGGACTTATAACCTTACTTACTAAGTCCCATGATCCTCCAAGAAGGGAGCTTTGAGGATTGGAGCCAAAGCTTGCTTCCAAGGGTTCCATCCGGTTTAGGGACTAGGGTTTAAGCTTTAGGGTTCCATCATGAGCTTACGACTGAGTTGAGGGTTTGTTTGGTCCTTGATAATTAAAGTACGGTTTTGGGCCCGTGTTTTCTAGGAGAGTAAGTATATGGGTAGTTGTCAAAATTATGGTCCCTTTTGGGGTACCCTAAAAAATAGGTGCCGCATTATAATACGGACCCAAAAAGGGACCATAATCTTGACAACCACCCATATGAAGGAGCCCTGTGGCCCCTGAATCCGAACTCCATTCATCCCAGAACCCTGGATCCCACGATAGGTTTATTGAGGGAGGGCGTTCGTCCTAAATCCCGAATCTCTTTGCCTTAGTTCTCCAATACCCAACCTTTAAACTTCTTGGGTTCTTATAACTCAGTAGCAATCTGAAAACTTAACCTTTTGTTTCCCTCCCTAAACCCTAAACCCTAAACCCTAAACCCCTGGCTTATTGGGGGAAGTAAGTTGCCGCAGGAACCTGCAAGACGAGGATTCGATCTTGCTTGTGCCTCGATCCGCTGAGGCTGTCTTTCGGGGTTTAGGGTTTAGGGTTCGGGGGTTTAAGGGTTTAGGGTTTGGGGGTTAAAGTTTCGGGGTTGGAGTTTAGCTAAAGAGCGTCGGCACAAGCTGACCAAGTAATGAACTGCACTTCTTCGAGGCTGAACTAAAAAGACTGAACAAGTAGGTTGCAAGGGCAACGAACGACATCCAGGGTTTAGGGTTAGGGGTTGCAGGGGTTTAGGGTTTAGGGGTTTAGGGTCGTAATTACCGCCCGACTGAGACCCGATGTACTAAGTCACATGAACCTTCAAGTAGAATCAAACACTGGGGGACAACACCGACTGCGTGAAGCCTCGAACCATCACTGCTTGCATGCCTGGGGGAGCTAGAAAGTAGAAGACAAGACCGCGGTTGCAAATTAACAGCGGCAGCGAGTCGTTTTCATCACTAACAACTAGCAAGGCAAACCCGGTAACCCTAAACCCTAAACCCAAACTACTACTCGTAGTACCCCCTTACAAGGCTCAGAAGGCTGACTAACCTCTGCATCAACTCAAAAAATACCGTGGGCCCCCGGCGAACCAACCCTCCTCCCACGGGTAGGGTTTAGGGTTTAGGGTTTAGGGTTTAGGGTTTAGGGTTTAGGGTTTAGAGTTTAGGGTTTAGGGTTTAGGGTTTAGGGTTTGGGGTTATGGTGGGGGTCCCAACAATAGAAAGTTTGACAAAGGGCTTATGACTCAGAGCCCAACATTGAACTGATACAAAAGACTCAATTCCCATTATAGAGCACAATGCCCCTTATTCGAGGAATAGGCCTCGACTCATAGTAGTAGTTCCCCGATGATTTGAGGCATAACCCTCAATCAAAGGGTGTCTTGTCTGTGGTAATGCGGGACCAACTGTCCTGCATCCGTACTTAAAGGGTCATGGGGACTAGCAATATTCGTAAGGTATCTAAACTTATAGTTGCTTATCACCCCACGTCTTATAAGCTTGCTTACTTGCTAAGTCGCATGGTCCTCCAAATATACTTTAACGACCTTGAAATCCTAAACCACGTCCCCAGGATATCCCTAACGTGACGAGACCATGCATGTGGTCCTAATCGTCGGAGCTTAGCGTTGCATAGAGGTAATTGAAGTTCAAGTTGGAGGATTTTGGGTGTAGGGGTTTAGGGTATGGTCGTTGGGGTGGGGCAATGCTGTTAAACTGAATGGCTCTTGACAGGACAACGGCCAAAGTGTAGATAATGAAGAGGAACCTTCAGTGAAATGGTGATATCTTCACTACAGCAGCTCTGAAGCCTGAACCTGTCTGAATCCTATACCTCCTAAACCCTAAACCTCACGCAAAACCACTGAATCTACGCCACATGATTCAACATCACCTGTCTTCATTACCCGTCAACCTTGTAAGTCTTGGCACTTCTCACGATTCAAGCATTACCTAGGTTCTTCATGGCGGTCCTTTACTCCAAGGCACAGTACTTGCTCGGCAGAACTGGAAGGGTTGGAGAGTGACCGGACTCGGGCGGTGATTGGCCAAAGACGTCGCTGCCCCACCTGACACGAAGGCATTAGTAAGGTTGGTACAAGGGTGCAATAAGGCTACCAAAAAGATCTACACTATACGGTTGCTGTAAGGGCTTAGTTTGGTTTTACCGTTTGGGTGAGCTTGGGTTTGGAGGTTCAGGGGAAATAGCAAGTAGGTATGTAAACAGCCCGAACTACCATCGAATTATGTGAGGCCCCATTGCTTTCATAAGCACCTTCATTGGGACATGAACAGATACGCGTTGCGGTCACCTTAACTTCCTGGAAACCCTAAACCCTAAACCTTTTCAAGTCCACTGACCCTTTGAGCAGAACATAGCACTTACAGCAGCTGTCTGCAAGCACTCCGCATATGTTGACGACCGTAGGAGAGCCATGCATGTGCATATTAATATTCATACATATATATATATATATATATAATTTTTCATGTATTTATATGTTAATACATCTTTACATGTTTATTTGTAATTCTACTTATAACTTTGTATTTCTACTTATAACTATCTCTTTACATATACAAACGACAAGGCTTGCCGGCTCACGTAATCAGGAAAAGATGACTGGGCTGTGACCTTTTCAATACGACTCCAGCTCTTGCAGGTCATGGGCATAGCGTCGTGCGGCTTACAGACACAAGGATGGGGGCGTAGGATGACACTCGAATGTTGAGCAGTCCGTGGCCTGTCGAATCTTGCTTCCCTGAACAGGGAAACATCAACTCTACCGAAATACTAGAAACCTCAACTCCTAGACCGTGCTGATGAAAGACTGAGGACCATTCAGAACAAGAAGGAAAACGGTACACAAAACACCAAAACCCCTGAACTCTAAACCCCTAAACCCTGAACTCCTAAACCTCTTAACAGTGAACCCCAAACCCCTAAAGCTAGATGGATAGCCGCTCTGAACTACTTAGTTCAGGATCCTTCAAACCGTCGGTCAAGGGATTTAGACTTCGGCGTTTAGGCTTTGGGATTTATGAGTTTAGGGTGCAGGGTGTAGGGATCAGGGTTTGTCGAAGTTGTTAAGGGTGAGTGCGAATAGCGTTTTGACCGAAAGTTTTGACGGAGTTATTTTGACCGAAAGTTTTGAGCAGGTTGTCTTTTGACCTGGATGGTCTTAGAGTTGGCTGGTGGGCTAAACAGGGCTGGCTGGGCTGCTGGTGAGCTGCTGGGATGGGCTGGGGTGTAAAGTCAACAAGTACCTGCGAGGCTCAGAGGTGTTGCTGGTTGGTTTGGTTGTTAGGGTCGCAAAGTTATGCAGGACAGGGCGGTTCCCAGTGACCAGTTCAGCGTACGCCCAGGCAGCTAGGCAGAAAACTGTCCACACTTTGCCCCTAGCTCCAGAGCCTGAAACTTCAAGTGGCGTCACTGACCTGATTATGCCAACATGAAGCGAACCGAACAAACTGAACACAGGCCACATCGCATACGACTCGAGGCGATCCGCTTCAGAACAAGAACTCGATCTGACACCTTGCCGGCGGTGATCCACGCCTTCCAACAATACAATTGCTTTCAGACTGCGCATCATGCCGCCCTTCCTGACGTTCTCAAGTGTTGAGATGACGCTTCTGGGATCGTGCCCGAAAGACGACAACTGCTTCGAAGATAGGATCCGCATTGCCAGATGTACACACGGATAAGTTCACGACGCACTCACTCTCGATGCCAGTCTGCTTCGCGGGAGCAGCCACAAACAAGCAGGCACACCATGACGATCCACCGCTGATGCACGGTGTAATCGTGCTGAGCAACCCAACTCCGCAAACAAGTCCCAACCCCCTCCTTCACTGACCTTGGTATACCAAAAGAACTACAGCAAAGTATACCACTAACGTAACGCAAGTCCGGCAATGAACGGATCACCCCAGTCCTCGCCAAAATGCCACATAAGGCCAGCACCAGCGGCGCCACACATCGTAGACGCGGCGAGGCCGATAGTATGAGAGAAGTCCCTGTTCAATCAGAAACTGAGTCGCGAGCCAGACAAACAACAATACGAACGGCGCGACCAGCTCGCACAACATCACGATTCATCTACAGGTGTACCAAGATGCGAAGTGTCAGCCAACCTACGTGCGTAAGCCTCGGCAGGTGGTAATACTGTGAGGTGTGCACGGTCGTTGCCCGCTTGCGTGTGTCACTTAGCTCAAGCTCTCAAGAGAAACTACGAATGCGAGTCGCAATAGCAAGAATGAATCGCATCGATGGACACCATGCGCTGCCAGATTACGATGAAGAGTTCGATTTTCGAGTGCATAGGTCCTGTACTCGCACAATTGTTTTGGGCTGGAGAGTACCTCTGCCTCTCCCTCTATTGTTAGGCTGGGCGCGGGGGAGGTCGTGGCATTTGCCAAGACACAATTTGAAAGAAACGTTTCGGTCAAAACTTTCAGCCTACCCAAGCCCAGCCCAAGCCGCCCACCCCAGCCCAGGCCCCAGCAGCCCAGCAGCCCACCCACCCCAGCCCCAATGCAACCCGAATGGCCAGCCCAGCCAAGCCAGCCAGGAAGCCCCGGCCAGCCCCAGCCAGCCCACGTGAACACCCACCCACCAGCCCCCACAGCCCCCCAACTCCTCCCAGCCCAGCCAGCCGCCAGCCCAGCAGCCCAGCCCAGCCTTCCCCCTGACAAAGCCTGACACTGCAACAGGCCCTAAACCCTAGGCCAATCCAGAACCCTAAACCGTAAACCCTAGAGCCAGCCCAGAGCCGTGAAGCCAGCCACGAGTTATGACCCAAAGCGACGAGTTATGACCCAAAGCCACGAAGACTATAAAATTGAAATTTACTGTAGGTAGAGAGGTTTGGGGTTCAGGGTTTAGAGTTCAGGGTTTAGGGTTTAGGAGCTGTAAGAAGCAATTCGAGCTTCATTATAAGGATCCCTGCTCGGGAAAGCCTACTGTATGGATGCTGTATGACATCACATCAATACTTAGTCTTGACAAAATACAACATAGGATACCATAACCTCAGAGAGCAGAGCAGAACAACATATGGGTAGTTGTCAAAATTAGGGTCCCTTTTGGGGTACCCTAAATAATAGGTGCCGTATTATAATAAGGACCCAAAAACCCTAAACCCTAAACCCTAAACCCTAAACCAAATGACCATAATTTTGACAACCACCCATATAATCTTTGGATGCTCCTCGACTGCCGGAGACTCTGTATTAGAACAAGGTGTCGGGATACGCTATATTAGGGTTTAGGGTTTAGGGTTTAGGGTTTAGGGTTTAGGGTTATATAGTCTCCTCACAGGATCATGGGACTTAGTAAGCAGGGTTATAACTAAGGTAACTATACTTATAACCCCAATTGAAGGGACTTATAACGTTACTTGCTAAGTACCATGATCCTTTTTTAGTTATAAAAGGGAGCCCTTCGGAATAAAACTGGGTCCGGCATTACCCTAAACCTGTCTATAGCCCTAGGAGTCCAAGTACCCAATAATCATAGAGTGAGCCAAATATCAACCTACCAAGCCCTCAGCAACAAATTCAACAACACCGTATAGATCACTTATAGAGTCTGTATGACCCTAACCCCAAACAGTGCGTCCTTTGGACCCTCAGGGTAGATGGTCCTTTAAAGTGTGCACAGGGCTTTGGAAAACTAACGGGTATCAGCCCAGGCGCTCGTCGCCCTCCGCGGCCTTTTCGGCTTTGCCGTCCTCCTGCCTGGCAACCCCAGACCCTACACCCTAGATCCTACACCCTAAGTCCTAAACCCTAAGCTTTCACCGTAAATCCTAAACCCTAAACCCTAAACCCTAAACCCGATCTACACTTAGCAGTAGAGTAGGTATGTAACCTTTAAAAGGTCAACCTTCAATTCTTCTAGGATACTGGACAAGTAAGTACAGGGCCCTTAATAACTAAACTTGAGTTTGTGTTCAAGTTCAGGGGCTGGAAGCTTTAAACGCTTTAAACTGGGGGGAAGACCTCAACCGCCGTACTCGAAGGACATAACTACAGAAAGCACCGCAACGCCCGCCTCTACTGACCAAGGCTGCTATATTCGCTGCGCTGTTTTGGGTGGATGGCGAAGGTGATGATGGTGGTGAAGCGGAATAGTCTTATACCTGACTGGTATTTGCTTGAGAGTACAGGACATGTCCTTGCTTTTTCAGTAGTTGTATGTCGTGATGCTGCCGATGATGTGATGGTGTTGGTTGTTAATCCATCTGCTTTCCTTGTTAGCCGTGGTATTCATGTAGTACTGGTAGCAGTCGTCGTTGTGGTGGTCGTCGTCGTCGAAGCAGCATCAGCATCAGCAGCAGCAGCAGTAGTCGTAGACGTTGATGTCTAAGATGAACCCCAAGGAATCGCATCAGTAGTTCCTCAAACCCCTACATTGTCAGCCAGGTGACATCAGTCCCAGCTTTTCCTCCTGGGCATCACCTGGAGTTGTCAGAACAGGTGGCCAACTTCGAGAAACATTTGCCGGGAACACCGGGGTGATGAAACCCCCTCGTTAGGCCCCCCCCAAAAAAGCACAGAAGCAAAATTAGGATAGGGATCTCCCATAGAAATCCCCCTATCATGAAGCCCAATAAGGTAGGGCCCTAAACCCTAAACCCTAAACCCTTAACCCTAAACCAGTTATATCCCTATCACATGCTTATGCGCTTGTGTCCTCTTGGGGTTCCTAACTTGTTCTGACGGCCTCCATCCTTGCTAAGATAAACCTTGTCCAAGGAGGGGGAAGATTAGGGTTTAGGGTTTAGGGTTTAGGGCTTAGGGTGAGTCCACATCACTTGCCATACGGCACTCGACAAACCGCCTTTGCAAAGTCACCTATATGCACAGCCCTAAACCCTAAAGTCACGCATATGAAAAGCCCTAAACCCTAAACCCTAAACCCCTGCACCCTAAACCCTGCCCAGTAGAAAAAGACAGTGGTGCGCACCCCCAAACCCTAAACCCCTACACCCTAAACCGCCTTTGATACCCAAAACCCCAAAACCCCAGAACCCACAACCCTAAACCCTAAACCCTACAACTCTGACGCCCTAGAGCCGAAGGCCCCTGCGTCTCACCGCTGAACCCTCAAACGCTTGCAGTCTCAAACCTGAATCTTCGTGGTTTTAGGGTTTAGGGTTTAGGGTTTAGGGTTTAGGGTTTAGGGTTTAGGGGTTTAGGGTTTAGGGTTTAGGGTTTAGGGTTTAGGGGTTATAGGGGTTATAGGGGTTAAGGGTTTTAGGGGTTTAGGGGTTTAGGGTTTAGAGGTTTAAGGGTTTAGGGGTTATAGGGGTTTAGGGGTCCTAGGGGTTTAGGGGTTTCGGGGTGTAGGGTTTAAGGGTTTAGGGGTCTAGGGTCATAGGGGTTTGGGGGTTTAGGGTTTAGGGGTTTAAGGGTTTAGGGTTGGGGTTCTAGTATGGCTATAGTATAATATATTACCAAACCCTCTTCTAACTATTAGGGCACCTGTACCCTGAACCCACAGCCCTAAATCCCCTGTAGAAGCCTTGGCGGACTTCTGAACCCCTCCCAAAATCCAAACTTTTAGTATCCTTTTTTTGTTCATATAGGAACCCAAAAAGTTAAAGTCCTAAGAGCCAACCCGAAGAACACCAAGAAGCCTTACAAGAACCCTATTCTATTTCACGGCCGCGCTAGCAACCCAAAACGGAGCGGCATAGACTACACCCTAAACGTTAAACCCTCAACCCTAAATCATAACCCCTATCAAACCCGCAAAGAACCCTTGCAGGAGCCATTTAAAGGATGCTATAATCCATACCTGTAAACCCGAAACCCTACATCTCAAACTTTAACACCGGACCGAACTCCTAAACCCTAAACCCTAACCAACACCCCCGTACCATAACTAAATCCCCAAACCCTCGACCCTAGATCCTAAACCCTAGACCCTACCCATAGCCTCCATTATAGTTCCTTTTGATGGTTTATATTTAGGATCCTAGAAGGTTATCCCAAAAAGGAACTACTATGGAGCCCATGGGTAGACCCTAACCCTCCTATACCATGACCAACACCCTAAACCCTATACAATAACGAACACCCTAGACTCTAGATCCTCAATCCCAAACCCTATACCATAAACAACACACCCTAAACCCTAGACCCTAAACCCTATACCATACCCAACAACCCTAAAAGCTAATGTAAGGGCCTAAATTTAATTACCTATACTATGTTTTTGGGGGGTTCCTTACCATAAGTATAGTATATTCCACTCCCTAAACGCTACACCCCAAACCCCATACGATAACGAACCTTGGCTGACTTCTGAACCCCCACAGGTTGAACTTTTAGCATCCTTAGTTCATATAGAAGCCAAAAGAACGCCAAGGAACAGCCCAAACCTCGGACCCGGGACAGATAAACCCTATTCTAATTATTAAGGCCCCCCATATTAAACCCTAAACCATGACGAACACCCGAAACCCAAAACCCAAAACCCAAAACCCTACTTATTAAGGCCCCTAGAACCTAGGACCCGGGACCCTATTGTAATGATTCAGGCCCCTAAACCCAAAACCCTTATAGTAGCCCTCATAGAACCCTCTAAAGGAACCCCCCCAAGCCCTGTTCTAATACTTAACGGATCCTAAAACCCAAAACCCCAAAACCCTACACTTATTAAGGCCCCTAAAACCTAGGACCCGGGAGAGATGGGGTTGGCTCACAACATGAGGGTTTCCGAAAAAGAAGTGGCCCTAATATAGCACCCCTAAATAGTAGG
>CAJNDV010035767.1:4544-15043 GCA_905221635.1 Symbiodinium sp. CCMP2456
GGTGTAGGGTTTTGGGTTTAGGCTGCTTGTATTGGGGATAATATTATTTTGACATGTTCATGGTTCTCTCCAAGATGTTTATTTCAATCCCCGTCCCGTCGGGCGTTGTCACGGGCTCGGCCTAAACCCTAAACCCTCAACCCCCAACCCTAAGCCCTAAGCCCTAAGCCCTAAACCCTCAACCCTAAACCCTAAACCTTAAGCCCTAAGCCCTAAACCCTAAACCCCAATCCATTAAAGATGCTTCCTTTGCTTGGGCCGCCGGCTTCGGGGTGTGGGTGCGACGGTTTGGCGTTTAGGGCCTAGAAGAACTGGGGCCTGGGTCTATATAGTTTCTCAAGCCTAAACCGTGGGACCCAGAGAGCCCAATACACCTTAAATACGGAATATAGCTTAAAGTAAAAGGGACTTCATAGTATGATTTTAGGGTTTAGGGTTTAGGGGTTTAGGTTTTAGGGTTGTAGCTTAAATTAAAAGGGACTTCATAGTATGGTTTTAGCTATATTCCCGATTTAAAGGGTATTGGGCTCTGTGGGGATATATGGTGAAGGGTACGAGAATCCTTGCAGAATCTCAAGTGTCCCAAAGGTCATCCATGCAGTTCCCCCAGCTAGGACTTTGGACCAGTAAGTTAGGGAATTTGGGAGGCCCTGTAGCGAAGTCCAGTAAACCCTAAACCCCTAAACCCTGAACCCTAAACCCTGCAATTCAACTCGAGCAGCATTTCGCATATTGGAAACCCATGGCCTGCATCCTCAAGAGAAATACAGGGCCCTCATCCCATGAAATCTTTGGCCCTTAACCTCAACCTATACACCGCAAATCCTGAAACCCTGAAAGCACTGCGCCTCAAACTCTGAATTCCCGACAACCTTATCCCCGAAGCTCGGAACACTTTAACCCTAAGTGCAGAAGGCCTACATCCCTACGCTCTAATTAGATCCGCTAGGACTTTGGGTTTTGGGTTTAGGGTTTAGGGTAGACCGGCTCTGCTAGAAAGATAAACCCTATTGAAAAACCTTGAGCGGAGCCCTTGCGCGAACCCTCAACGGAACCCTTCAAGGAACCCCAAATCCGAAAATCCTCGAAGGAACCCTGCACCCTAAAGCCCTCAAAAGAACCCTTAGAGTTTTAGGGTTTAGGGTTTAGGCCCCTAAGAAGAATCTTTAAACGGAATTTGAACGCTAAAAGGTAGCCTAAGCCCTAAACAACGCACCGAGAACCCTTGCGGCGTGGCCGGCAATCTGGAGCGCCTCGACCGGAACGGTTCAGGCTTCAGGGACTAGGGTTTCGGGTTTAGGGTTTAGGAGTTTCGGATTTAGGGTTTAAGGGTTTAGGGTTTGGGGTTTAGGGTTTATGGTTTAAGGGTTTATGGTTTAAGGGTTTAGGGGTTTAGGGCTTTAGGGTTTGGGTGTTTAGGCTTTAGGGTTTGGGGGTTTTGGCTTTAGGGTTTAGGGTTTAGGGTTTTGAAAACGGGCTTGCTTCGAAGGTCCCTACCTCCGGCTTCCGGCTTCTTGAAACTGGACAAGTCTGGGGGAGGGCCTTAGTAAACAAGGACTTCCCTTGTGCTTCCATAGCATTAGCATATATATATATATAGTACATAATACAGAGAACTTATGATCTATTATGATGTAATATATCGTCTAGAGTACGTGAATAAGAAATTCTAACCTCCCAATGCGTTTCCAGTTGTGCGCTCCAAAACCCTAAACCCTAAACCCCCGACCCTAAACCCTTAAAGCCTAAACCCCTAAACCCTAAACCTCAAACCCTAATCCCTAAACCCTAAAGAGTTGTTCTCCCATATCAAAAATCTACCAGCCGGGCCGTTTGGGTGCAGGCCCCGGGTTGATAACTACGGCGTTTGGGGTTTAAGGTTTGGGGTTTAGGGTTTAGGGTTTCTGATTTAGGGTTTAGTTTTTGAGGTTTAGAAATTGGTTTAGGGTTTGGGGTTTGGGATTTAAGGTTTAAATTTAGGGTTTTGTTTTTGAGGTTTAGAGTTTGGTCTAGGATTTGGGGTTTGGATTGGTATTTAGGGTCAAGGGTGAGGATGGCGGATGTGGGCCTCGGGATTGGTCAACTACGGTTTGGGATGCAAAGGACTTGGGTTTGGGTTTGGGTGTTTTGTTGCACGTTCATGTAAAGTGTCTATCACAAGCTCAGCCAGAATGCTAATAATATTTCATTAAATGTACGTTTGAATATACTCCAAGTCCCTTTTCTAGATAAGCCAGGCAACTTTAATGATTACTGGTGGTCGTTTCCCTGCGCTTAAAAGGGCAGGGATGATGATGCTGATGAGGAGCAATAGAAAAAGTAGTGCAGGATTTAGCCATTTGGGAGTTCAGCTTTATGGTGTAGGGTTGGAGGTTTTGGGTTCAGAGGTTTCCAATGCGGTTCGGGATTATAGTATGGCTAAGCCCCCAAACCCTCAAGCCTTAAGCCCTTAGGTAGTGCATTTTCTTGTAGGATCCTTAATGGCTCAAGGGGGGAGGGTTGTAGGGAGCTTTAGGGAACCTAAGGGAGTACTAGGGGGAATTGTGGATTACTGGGTTATATACCCCCCTTAGAACCCCCTTGCCTTGAGGATTCCATAGGAAAATTCAAACCCAAACCGTATAAGACATATTAGCCCGGTTCAGGGTTCAGGGTTTAGGTTTAGGGCCCTACAATGACCTTACTTTTGACCCCGTCCCGTCAGGATTCCAAAACCCTAAGCCCTAAACCCTAAACCCTAAACCGTTTTTTTGGTGGAGTTTACCAGTCTGCGATTTACCCATCACAGCCAGCTCTTTCGGAAGCCGGGCGAATGCGAATATAAAAAAAACAGGACGGAGGTCCGATGGTTTAAAGCCCAGGCTTTCGAGGTTTGGGGCAGGCGCTACTGTTTCGGGGTTTTAGGGTTTAGGGTTCAGGGTTTAGGGTTTAGGGTTTAGGGTTTGGGGTTTGGTTAGGGAGGGATGCAACAGAACCGTAATCCCTGAACATCCAGTCGCTTTCAATCACGTAGATCTAGTTTCAAACCCCTAAACCCTAAACCTAAACCCTAAACGGTAGATCTAGTTCTCAAGACTTGTCTCAGGAAAGTTTGGGTCGTCAAGGGCTCCCTTGTGCTGGCATCCGGGCTGCATTGCGAACCAGGCTGCTTTTGTGTTCGTTTTTGATTTCTCAGTAGCCCAATAGGTAAACTTTAAGCTTGCTTGGTAGATTGAACCCCTACTAAAAGAAAAGTTTGAACTTTTTTGGGCCAGGGTACTGGGAAACTAAGATTTTGGCTTGTCTGAAGGGAGTTTTGGTGGTGAACAAGTTGGGGAGGGGAGGTGAGAAGATATCGGCGTCGGCCTGAGTTCTACGCGCTCTGAATTGATTCGCCCCAAGCCTAACTTGTCGGACATGAAGGGTTTAGGGTTGAGGGTTCCGTGCCGGCAAACACAAAGCGGAAAGCCCAACATATCCCTAGTCTACCTATAGCCTCCAATGTAGTTCTTTTTTGGGACACCTTATAAAATCCTTAGCATATATTTGGTTAAAACAAAACAAAGAAACTACAATTGAGACTATAGGTAGAGTCTAGACTTCCCTTTTTTGCGCCCTAAATCCCTAACAGACCCAGAGCTCCTCAACAAACCCCCAAGGCCCTAAGCCGTAAATCCCGCCCCTAGGTTCCCCAGTAGTACCCTTGTGCCCCTTTTTCTTGCTGCGGTTCCCCATTATTAAAACCAAATAGTAGGAAAAAGTTGTTATTAAGGGGCTACTGGGGAACCGAATCCCCTGAATCCAAAACCCCCCGAGATGCAAAGCTTTGAAACGCCCTCCGCCCTGAGGCGCTCATTGTAGGGACACTGAAAGAAGCGCCTAAGACTCTGAACCCTAAACCCGAAAGCCCTGAACCTCAAAACCCTAAACCCTTTAAAGCCCGGAAGACCCTGAGGCTGTTATGATAGTAGACAGGGACGCTAGCGGAAGCCTGAATCGAAACCCTTAAGGCCTTGTACTACAGAGGCCTAAAAATTATAATTGCCGTTTTCACTCCACTATACAGGAGCCCAAAACCCCAGTCTCAGTATTGAGGCCCGTATATGAGATGCCCTGAAGCCCCTACTATACTTATAGTGTCTTACAGTATACTGTGACCTTAAAGGAACCCTGAAACGAACCCTTTACTTAAAGCCCTGTACTTGGAGGTTCATGCGTACTTTTTCAGTGGGGTTATAAGTCCCTCAATCATGGATCATAAGCCCTAAGCCCTAAACCCTGAACCGTAAATCCTAAACCCTAAAGCTACGAGGGTTGGGCCGGAAACCTTCACCTTTCAGGTGCCAGGGCAGACGGTGTTGGTGTTGGGATGCAACATCACGGGCCCGGACTACTTGGACGATCATGGGACTTAATAAGTAAGGTTATAAGTCCCCTAATTTGGGTTATACGTATAGTTATCATGGTTATAACCCTACTTACTAAGTCCCATGATCGTTTAAGTATGTGCACGACCCCAACTGCGGTCTTCATGCCACTGTTTGTCACGGCACGAGTTTCTCTTCGGCACAGTATGGAGGCATCGCCGTGGGCGACAACCGGGATGAACGAGGTTTCCCAGCTTTTGGTTTCAGTGCTCGGGGCACCTTGGTTCCTTGCAGGAAAGAAGAAGCTAGGTCGCAGCGGCCACGAAGACTGCGAGCAGGGCGAAGGGTCTTGGGGGAGTCATGCTTCTGATCGAAGCTGAGTTACCTCGATCCACCCCTCAAGCAGAGGGTGGGCATGACTATCTTCACTCCGCCTGCAGGGACGCCGGCTCGTTTCGGAGTGGCGAACACCTCCTCATATCCCCGAAACACGCCATTCTTCGGGGAGTGGCAGCAGGATGGCCCCGCTGAGTGCCCTGAACCCTGAACCCTGAACAATAGCTACCCTACTTATAAGCAACCATGAGGCTCTCCTGCTCTCAATGGCACACAGCTTCCCCGCCGCCGTGCTTTTCCTGGGCTCGAAGCAGAGGCTCTCCCTTAGTTTACAAGGGATCTATGAGGGCCCTACGGTTCATGATACCCCAATGGGTTCCCAAATACTCTTATGGGGAATAGGGTTTAGGGTTTAGGGTTTAGGCATAATACGATTGATGATAAAAAATCCTGCATTGCCCATAATAAGGCATAGACCGTAATTCCCACAGTTTAGGGTCCTTAAGGTAATGCAGGATTGATATCATCAACAGTACAAGGGTTCTGAAAGGGTTCTAGAAGGGTCCTCGGAGGGGATCTCGGATTTGGGGATTTGGGTCCAGGGTTTTGGGGTTTTGGGGTGAGCTCCCGAGTTCGGGTTGAAAGGTCTGGGGTTGAGGAGTTTTGGGGTTTGGGGTTTTGTTTTTGGGTGCTTTGGGTGTTTTTTCAGGGTTTGGGGTGCAGTCTTTAGGTTTTAGGGGCTCAGGTTTAGGGCTTCCGGATCCAAAAGCCGCCCGCTTTAAGGCTTCCACTCGATACTTTTTAGGGGGTATGGCTTCGGGGTTCGGGAGGTCCAGGAGGTTTGGGGTGTAGGTTGTGGGGTTTGCAGGTGTTGTGCCAGGCTTCCGGTTTGGGGTCTTCGGAGTGTAGCCTTCGGCTTTGGGGGGGGAGGGGGTGTTGGGCCTTTTCCTAGGGCTTGGAGTGGGTTTGGGGGTTTAGGGTTTAGGGAGGTTTGGAATGAGTTTCGAGCTTACCTATAGTCTCGATTGTCGTTCCTGTTTCTGGCTTAGCCAATGCGTAAGGTTAGGATCCTATAGTAAACCAGGAAAAGGAACTACACTAGGGACTACAGGTAACATTGCGAGGGTCAGGTTGCTTTGTTTGCTGCTGGGGCTTCGGGGTTTACGAGAGCTTTTCTCAACCCGTAGCTCAAGGCCTTGGAGAGTAAAGGGTTTCGGGTTTAGGGTGTCTTATCGGGGCTGAACAACTAAACCCTAAACCCCTAAACCCCTAAACCCCTAAACCCTAAACCCTGAACTATTCATCATATCCCCCGTCTTGTCCCAGTAGAACGGTACCATCATAAAGGCCCAGATCCCCACGTTCCAGCTAAACCCTGAACCTATCAAGGCCCGCACACCCTAAACCCCGAAACCCTGAACCCTAAACTCGTAATCCCTAAACCTATCAAGGCCTTTTTGTCATGATTCGGAAGGCCAGGGGGCCAGGGACCTCAAGATCGGCAACTCTACGAAACACCGTGTCGGGATTAAGGGTTACTGTAGGGACCTTTTTATTTAGGGTTTAGGGTTTAGGGTTTAGGGACTGTAGGGACCTTTTTAATTCAGATAGGGTCTTGGGTATTTATACTATAGTTATAATAAGTAACCCTAAGGATATTATGTGTAATTGTTTAGGCTCCCATATTACGGGGTTTATGGCTTAGGATGGTCAGACACCAAAACTGCCCAAAAGCTTCAAACCTGTGCCCGGGGTCCTTCACCCTGAACTCTGTCGCTAGACCCCAGGCTCCGCAAGCCAGCTTTAGAAGAGAAGCGGTGAGCGGCCCTAGGGTTTAGGGTTTAGGGTTTAGGGTTTAGGGTTTATGGGCAGGTTCTCTTGGAGATTTCCTGCCGGCATCGGCATGTACATGGCGATTGGTGGCTTGGCGCACGCAAGCCCCCAATGCCTTCGTTTAACATCCCTCAACCTAGAGAGCCCAAGACCCCCTAAAATAAGGGATATAGCCTAAATCAGAATAGGAAGCCCCTTTATACTTCAAGCTATATCCCTTATTTGAGGTGGATTGGGCTCTTTGAGAATGCAACCCTATACCCAAACCTTAAGCAATCTTGGACACTGTCCTCCCTCGGGATTACTTCTGTGGATGCATTGTGAATCAACCCTCACCTGAAACCCTAAACTCCAAACATTAACCAGGTTCCCCACTAGTGCCCTTTTGCCCTTTTTGTTTTTGGGTTCCCTTAATATAAAACCAAGTAGCAGGAAAAAGGGTACCCTTATTATTTAGGGGCTACTGGGGAACCTAGTTAATTTCCACCCCCCAAAGCATGAGACTTATCCATCTTATCTTCGACGGAGTTCTGTGTGAGGACTGGGGGTGCAAGTCTCTGGCAGTGCAGGTGACGAGTGTTTACTTTGGCAAAACCTGAGCTCGCAGCGCGCCGAAACACCCTTTTTGACCCCAAACCCTAAACCCTAAAACCCTAAACCCGAGAACCGAAACCCTAAACCCTAGACCCTAGCACTTCGAATCTTGTAAAGGAAGGTCCGTTCGGGATTTCCATGCATCTTCAGGAGACAAACGTCGATGGTAGGGCTTACAGTACAGAGATTAATAATTACCTAACTTATTTTGGGGTTCCTTATTATAGTCATTGAATAATAATACCCGAAAGCCCTATTCTAATTATTCAGGCCTCTACATTACCTAGGCGGTTCGGATTTAGGACATGGGGGTTTAGGATTTAGGACTGGGGGTTTAGGGTCTAGGGGTTGGGGGCTTTGCGCAAAGCATTGGGGGTCTTTTTTTGGATTGTGACGTCGCTTTTCTGGAATGGCGTATGGGCTTGTTCCGGTATGTGGGGCTCGGGGTTTAGAGGCTTAGGGTTTAGAGGTTTAGGGTTTAGGGTTTAGGGGAGCTTCAACGATCTTGGGTTTTCGCCACCCCCGGTGACAAAAAATCGGCAATGCACAAAACCGAGCAGCCCTCATCAGCCTAGTCCTGAGCCCCGAAACGGTGGCCGCTAAGGCGTGCTGGTCCTGCAGCTGATCTCTGCTGGAAGCCCAGGAGTGTGCATGCTCCGAATGGGGGCAATACAGCTGCTGGGTTGAGGTTCAAACACTAAACCCTAAACCCTAAACCCTAAACCCTAAACCCTAAACCCCTAAACCCCTAAACCCTAAACCCTTAAACCCAAACGATTGACGTGACCCTTAACGCGTTGACACCTTTGAGCCGGTCACCGCGATCGAGAGACCGTGGCTATGATGACGGTTAGACTCTAGACTTATAGTCCCGCCTGTTTCGTATGTTTCGTAGTCGTTTGGAGGCGGACGTGTTTTACTTGTGCTCCTCATTGTTGTTTCTGCAGTGGTCATAAGCGGCAGCGGTTGGAGATAGTTAGTAGCAACACTGCCACCCATTACGCAATCGGAAACTGTAAATCAGCATAGCTCTTGTTGAGCCAACCATCCTGTTGGCGGGCTGAGCCTGTGAAGTTTAGGGTTTGGGGTTTAGGGTTTAGGGTTTAGGTTTAGGATAATGATGTGCAGTCGTTCCGCAGTGTCAGGGTGATGCCAGCGCCCACTTCGACCCCGGGCTGTGAGATGTACAATTCTCACTCCCTGCGGCCCTGATGTGCAGATGAGGAAGAGCAAAGATACACCGCATGTCAACAGTTCAAACTCTGTTTTTTTTTCATGGTGGTGATGGCCAAACCCTTTGTGGTCACCATTGTGATGGTCATCATCATCATCATCAGCATCATCAGCAGCATCATCATCAGCAGCAGCAGCAGTAGAACACTTCGATCGTTGCAATGATTGCCATGGAAGTCTGTAACAGCACTCAATATCAGGGTAAGAACCTTCAACCTTTCGGGGGGGTACTCTGCCCGTCTAGACTCAACCATAAAGAAGACTAGCTCTTGTTCCCCATCATAACAGAACCATGAGCCTCCAACTAAACCCTAAAGGTCGTCACCGCCAGCACAATGGTACCCTCCTCAGAGTCTGCTGCAGTTCGGACTGCTGGTGCAGGGTGTCGACCATTTGAAGGTTATTATAGGGGCCTTAATAATTAGAATAGGGTTTGGAGTATACTATACTATAATTCAAATAAGGAACTCCCAAAACCCTGATCTAACCATTAAGGCCCCGAATATAGAACTCTGTCATAGATCCCTTATGGAACCCTAATAGCGACCGTATGCCGTTGCGTTCTTTAAGCCCGAAGCCTTGAGCTTAAGCATCGTCGACTTCGAGTCAATTTGGAAGCTCAACCCTAAACCCTGAACCCAAAACCCTAAGCTAAAAACCCTAAAAACTAAGCCCCTACGCATCATAGGCGTGTAGCGTGCATGTTTGGTGCATGGGGTGTCGAATTTTAACTCTCGGGGCCCGAGAAGTCTGTCTAATTTTGGGGGTCGGAACTTTTTTTTAGGATTGAAGGGTTCAGGGTTTCGGGTTTTCCAGGGTTGTAGAGCTTTTTAGGGGCATTGTAAGTTTTTTATAATTAGGATTCAAGTTTCTTGATATCTCTTCTTTGTCGAATCTAAATTAAACATAGTAAAATGTACCCGCCAAAAACCCTATTCGATGCATGAAGGCCCCTATACTAAGTCGCTATAATATGGCTTATAGCAGCCTTTATAGCGACCCTTATAGTGGCCCGCTCAGGCCCCTATATGGAACCGTCAGCGCCTTTGGAAGTTCCCAAAGGGTCCTAAGTACTTATATGGTAGAATGCAGGGTTTCCATGTTAGGATTTACTACTGTTGGTCATGGTATAAATCCTGCATTGCCTTAAGGCCCCTAAACAATGGTAGTTATGGTATATTCCTTATTAAGGGTAATGCAGGATTTATATCATCAACCGTCTTATGCCTAAACCCGAAACCCTAAACCCTAAACCCCATAATAGTACTTAGGATCCTTTGGGGTGGGGTTTTTCGGATGGTAGCTGTCTGGTATCTGGGAGCTTAGGAGCTAAGCTTCACCAGGCTCTGGCGGTTTGGGTTTAGGGTTAGGGCCCGAAATGCGCATCGATGCGCATCAAACGGTGGCGCCGGAACAGATATTTCACATCGAGCTCGGATTTTACCTTCAAGGGCAAGGTATGTTGGCGCCCTTTGAGAGGGTTTTCTTTCACACGGAGGCGACGATCGTCCAGATCGTTCAGGACATCCCGCTCCACTACCTATCGCATCTGGTGGTGATGAACAGCCAAATCGGCATGAACTTTGAAGCAAATGGGCTTCATGAAGATGACCAGCTCTTGGACTTGGCAAACCTAAAGCATGAACCGCAAGCCGTAAACTGTGAGCCCTTATGAGCAGAGTTAGTCGATATACTGCGGACAGGAGATGAACATAAATCGACGTCTGATCTGCAGCACGATAAGGGGATCCACAAAAAACGATAACGCGCGTGTGCATGTGAGCGACTCCGACTCACGTTTTTCTCGGAAAAGCTAGATTGTCTGCGAGTACTACAGGTGTACTACAAGCGAGCACAATCCAGCCAGGAGCATCCCGACATGGATCCACAAAACATGATCAAAATAAGATCAATGTCTCGTCGCCAAGCCAGTAGTACTTTTAACCGTAGCTGACATATGGGTGGTTGTCAAAATTATGGTCCCTTTTTGGGTCCTTATTATAATACGGCACCTATTATTTAGGGTACCCCAAAAGGGACCCTAATTTTGACAACTACCCATATGTTATGCTTAAACGACCAAGGAGCCCCAAACCCATTAAACCCGAAACCACCCCCAACCCTAAACCCCAAACCCTAAACCCTAAAAAAACCCTA